>VXBN01005690.1:473377-490877 GCA_013397395.1 Sinosuthora webbiana
AAAAAAAAGATGGGAGGCTAGAAAAGAGGTTTTGTATTCAAGTGTGCTTCTAACCCCTTTCCTCCACTTTTTTGTGTCACCAGAAGGTGGTGGAGGGGGTGAATGGAGGTGTAACACTGGTTTCTAAAACACACCAAAGAGACTAGGAAAGTGGCCATGAAGAAACTGTAGAACTTGTGTAATTACTTGAAGTAAAAAATCACATTCTTCCCAGATGTAAAGGCTTAACTATGTTACAGTTTTTGACTAAAAATCAATGTTGTCACTCATGAACCTGATGACATCTACTTTGTTATGAAGGGATGAAATGTATGGATAGAAGTAATTTTACAGCTATTGGCTTCTAGTGACAAGTACAACTATTTTGCCTTTATGGCAGCCATCTGTCTTCCAGGTTAATCTCTCTCATTTGTAAAAGTATATCCCCGAAGGTATGTGCATCCTTCAGTCACCCAGGTGTTTTCCTGCTATGTCATCCAACAGGACTCTGTGAAAGCTCTGACAGACATGTCTCACTTTGTTTTAGTCCCGTGGGGATGGGCAGCTCCCCAGTTTGTCCGTGACCAATATTTCTGCTAACAGATCTCCAGTTTCAGCAATTTTGCTTCAAGATTAGTGTCTTGCCTAAGTTCAGTTCCACTGCCATGATCTCAGGATGACTTCTGCAAGTGAGAGTGTGTGTGGGGGTTTGATCAGGAGGGGTCTCCAGGGGGAGATTTTGCTTAGGGTTGAGGTGTTGCTCTACAGAAGACAGTGTGCAGAGGCCACACTTTCTGTTATGTTCAAGCATCTGCTGTTGGGGCTCTGCAAAGCAGAATATACACAGGTTTTAACACATTAAAAAGTTGTGTATTGCTTAGCACACAAGATTTATTTGGCTAAGGAGAAGCACCACTGAAAAGGCCCCAAAGAATCTGGCCTGGCCTGGCAGACACATTTAGGTGAGAAAAAGTCCTCCCCCGTGGCTCCCAGAGGTGGCTCCTCAAAGTGGCTGTTTCTGTCTTCCCCTGAGCATGGGTGACTGTGGCAGCTGGACTTGACCAGTTCTGACCATCCCTGGCCAGTGCCAGCCTGCCTCCAGCAGGTTTTCTCCTGTGGGATTTTGTACCTCTCTCTGATAGAGGTTCCCCTTTCATAAGTTCTTCAGCCACTAAATCCTCTCTGAGCAGACACTGTCTGTCTGTGGTGGGGCCGCAGAGAGGGGGCTCAGAATGGGGGTGTGAAAGGGATTAGTTCTCCGCCGTTCTTTGGTTTGGTTTTGAGTGATTTCCAGAATCTTCTGTATCATGACAGGATCCTTCTGAAGCACAAGTATGCAAGTATGTCTAAGACATTGCTGAATGTCAGCAAAAAAGGTCTGTGATACAGTTCCTGGCCAGTTTGCTTTCCATGATTATCCGTAAGTTTCAGAGTCTTAAGGTAGACTTAAAGAACATGCTGTACATAAAAGATCTTTGTTCTTGGCTCTTACAATAAAAATTTCTTCTAAATATGCTGCATGAAATGCTCAGGTCAGAGTTTGTTCCTGATTCTGATGAAAAAATACTTGTGCAGCACAACTTGGTCTTGTCCTAGAGAGACCCTGAATCCCATTCTTTCATTTTCTTGCTTTCCTGTTTCAATTCAGAACTCCAGGCAGAGTATGAAGGGTGTGAATTTCAGCAATGTAAATATCTATCTATTATTTTTGTCTTTTTGTTGTCCATAGCTTGCTGCTGCTCAGAAAGTTGGTACTCTGGTGTTTCAGTTTTTAATGATTGTTTGGGCTATTTTTCTGTGTGAGAAATGCAAATGTACTGACATGAAAGAAATTATTTTTAATTTTTAATTCCATGAGAATCAAAATCACCATGAAATCTATCCTGCCATTTTTCTTGTTGTAGGAGATATGGGAAAGAGAGCCTAGTGTTGTTCTTTGTGATGGAAATGAGTCATATAGTGTGAGAAAAAAAAATTGTTTTGTAAAACCAGTATGGTTACAAGTGTTTTACATATGGTATTGCAAGATATAATTGTAAAGGGGGTAACAGCAAAATTTCCCAATTTATTGAGTTTTGCCTTTTGGTAATGTTATTTCATTCTGCAGAAATTCCAAGGTAAATGAGTAGACAAGTGCTGCTTTATGAGATTGATTCTCACTCTGTCTCTGTAATAGCTGGTTTTAGTGACTGCTGTTTTCATACTGGCTTAGAACACTTTCTCATTGAAATATTTGCATTAAAAGTGTTACCTATTCATTTTTTCTTTAATCATATGTAGCTTTGATATAACATTTAAACTGTGACTAACATTTTTTATTTACACTTAATGTTACTTTGGAATTGTTTAAATCAGTATTTTAAATTGAACAAGGCCTTCGAGTCACTCTGGAGGGCTGTGTCATTAACCTATAATTGTATATTGCATGAAGTACTTTGTTTTCATTACTTTGGAAAAAGAAGTAATGACCTTGCAATTGACTCCTCTATTTAACATTTTCATCTCAGCTTTAACACCATTAGAAGTAACTGCTTGCATTGACCACAGAAGGAGCCAAAGAAGCAATGTACTGCAGTCAACCTAATTCAGTTTCAGGCTAACAAAGTTAATATTAATTGGTGATCTACCAAGTCAGGGGCCTCAGTTAAATAAAAGTCAAGAATTTCAAACTGCTTTTTTCTTTTTGTTGATTGCCAGCCCTGGGTTTTAAAATACACCATGCAGAACTCAGGTTTTCCCATCAGGATACCTAACAATTGAGTAGCCAGTAGGTCTGTGCTGCCTGACCCATTAACCTAAACTGTTTAAGGTGAGTAATGAGTACAGAAAGTTCTTGTTATGAGAAAGACCCATTTCACATAAAGTTACTTGGGAAATATGCCAAAAATACCCCTTTTTTCCTTTTTTGTCTGGAGTGCATTTCTCTCCAAACCAAAACTGTCAGTACTAAATAATCATCAGGCCCTGTGGTGTTTACTCATGTTGATAGGCAGCTCTAACAGCTGGGAGTGCCTCCCATTCATCTGTTCCCAGTATCATTAGACACAAGGAAGGCAGAGCAGACTGTCCAAACTGGCTGTCATTTCAAGAAGGCTGGGACGCATAAAAGCAATAAGTAATAATGACTTAGCTGGGGGACTGAGCATTCTGAAACACATGAAAAATGTGCTTTGCTTAAAACCACAAAGCTTGGCAGGTAGGCTTAGGGTTTGCTAAGGCACAGAATAAAAGCAAACATGGTGCTTTCTGATTGCCCACTGTAGAAAACTGAGCTCTTCAGCAGAAACTCTTTTGATTCCAATTTTCCACAGGTTCTTAAACATGGTAGGAAGAAAGTTTTAGCAATGTTATCCAGATGGCAAATGTCAGCATTTGTTTGGGTTTTTTTTTTCCCTTCTTCTAAAAAGTAAAGCAGGATCTATTTGTCCTAGTCTCAGTTTCTAGAAAATGAAATGGCTAAAATGGCTCTTTTTACATCTTACGGTCTTAGAAATAAGAAAAAAGATTTTAAAAAAGTGTGGAGATTAAGGAGCAAAGGGGCAGAGGTATTTTTGGTAGCTCTTCAAGATTCAGCTTGAATAACTGTTCTACAGATATATCTTCCAGGAAGAACAGCACCTGAAAAATCTATAGACTTCTTCTCTATATTTCTACAGTATATATGTGCTTTTAATCAAAATGGTCAGGATGTGGTAGGAGTAACTCCCAATGCCGATTGTTCATGAAAAGCAACCACTATGTCTTACAGTGAAAACCTTTGTAAACACTTGGCTGCATTAGTGAAGTGAGGGATAACTTTCAGATCTTGGCTGGGTAAATCTAAGCCAAGTTGCTTTCCTTAGAGGGGGCTCACGGCACAGCTTGCTTCCCCAGGTGTGGTCTAGCTTTTCTCAGTCGTCCTGAGAAACTTCAGGAAGGGCAGGCTGTCAAGCTTGGCTTGGCTGGCCTCAGGAGGGTAAGAACAAGTGCTGGCTTCTGCCTTCTGAATTGGTTTAGAAGAGAAAGTACATGAAAATTTCTTTTTATCCTTGCAGTAATTTGAAATAGGCTTGTGCCTGTGCAGTGAGCTAGAGCGAATTTGGGTCATCAATATTCCAGGTTCAAGGAGAGGATACTTTCATTTTGCACATCTTTAGAAACAGCATGTTGCCTTGCTCCCTGTTGTTCATATTTTTAACTGTTAATTAAATTCACTGACATTGCAGCTGTTTAGATTATTAATAGTATCCCTTATATTTGAAAATAATTAGATTGCTATTATTTTTATGATCTCACTAAATACTTTTCAAAATGGTCTAAGATGTGTTCTGCTTAAAAGGCAAGATGGCATAGTCAAGTCATGAATGTTTACTGTAATTAAAACATGTCCACTATAGTTAAAATTTGGTTTGAATTTTCAAATAATGTAAGGTGTAAAGGATTTCAGACTCAGGGATTTTTGTTGTTGATGTTCCACGTAGTTCCATGATAACCGATGCATAGAGATCCCCAAATCTCATTAACAGCCCGAGGGCAGGAGCTTTGAAAGTTTGTTTGGCTCAGTGGTTATACTCAAATACATCACCATGGAATTAAATGGAGGATATGTAGAGGAAATGCTGGCCAGCTTGAACATAAGAAGACAATCATACACTTAGGGAGTGTTTAGGAATTTATGTCTTGACCTGAAAGATGACGAAACTGCTATTTTGAAAAGTCTTTTAAAAATACTTGTAGTGATGCTTATGATTGGATAGTTTCTTTGAAGGGAGGAAACTATTTAAAAAACTGTTTAACTATTAAAATTTGTTTAATTTATTGCTTCTGACAGATTTTTTGTAAGTAGCCTTCTTTTCCCAGCACTGTCATTTCCCAAAGAGCTGCTTCTGTGGTGCCTCAGCCTAATATTCAGGTTGTTCCATTTGAATAGCAAAGAAAGCTGGTATTGTTGTAAGCATTATGCATTATTAAGCAAATGCATGAGATTGACATAGCTGCTATGTGTACACAATTTTCTTTCCTGCCTCTTTATGTTTTTGCTAATAACAAATGTCAAAATCCTGTTTCTAGTCTGCTAATCTAGTACAGAATACTTCTAAAAAGATTTAAAAAGTAACTTCGTAATTTAATTCACTAATTCAAGCTTGAAAATGGAATATTGCAGTTCTGAATATATTCTAATATTTGGCAAAGGCCAGGTTAAGATCAACATTATATGTCTATTTTTGGGAGAAGTAATAGATAATTGTCATGTAATTACAGAGATGAGAGCACTCATACTTGTTTCACTTCACAAAGGCTGACTCTTGTGATTCTCATAACACTTGAAGCAAGGTTGTATCAGTGTGGCCGGCAAGATACCTTTAAAGCAAGACATCATCAGGATGTTGAGACTACTTTTAAGGAGAGTTCTGAGTCTTCCTCCAGTAAGCAATTACATTGAGGCAAACAAGTGCAGTACGCTCTGTTATTAGGGTATTGTGTTTCTTGTCTCTGAGAGTTTTACACAATACTTCAAGAGTAACTGACCTGAGGGCAAGTTCCTGTGCAGCTCTAAAAACACAAGAGGGATTGTTTGTACCAAGATCTGAACATCTCTAGATTGTGTGCTGGGAAACAATGGTGGTTTATCATGATGCTATTTTTCTTTTTATTGTTGTTTTGCACACCACCTCAACTGTGCAACTCAATGCTCCTATGATAAAACTAAGAAAAGTTCGGCTGAAGCTAATAGTGGAATAAAACATTCAGCTTGGGAGGAAAAGCCTGGCATGTTATTCTAAGATGCTCATTTCTTTGACTAACTTTATGTGAATAGCAATTAGCTTTGTGTTAATATTCAAATACAGATGCTTTACTTGCAGTTACTACTGGAAAAAATCCAAAGGAGAAATCATAATGCAGGGGAAAAAAAAAAAAAGTTTCATGAGCTGACCATAATGACTACAGATAACTATGTAATGAATTTTCAACATGTAGAACTACCAGCATTATATAAATGAGCATCATCTCATGTAAAGACCATAAACTCTGCAGAACAAGCTATAGAATAACTTCTTAAATAATTTAATGGACCTTATGTAAACAAGATGCAGTGAGCAAGGCCCTAATGGCTCTACAAACATGAGGTCTTGAATAAAATTCTATGGAACCTGAAACTGGTTTGATGTGTAGATTTAGAGAACTGCCTCATCTTTAATCTGAAACCTTAGGTAACACTGTATTTCAGTTACTTTATATGAACGTTACTGTGTTTCTGTAATATGCTGTTACATAACAGTAAATATATAAAAAATATATTCCTTTTGGTGTAAAGGAAAAAAACTGTAGTTACTATACCTGTACAAGTATATGAATTACCTTTGTGATGAGAACCAAGTAATAATTATATAACAGGTCTCTCTTTAGCCTGTTTATATGAAAATATTTTTTTTGTGTATATACACTGATTCTGAAAGTCCTGAGAAAGACAAAAATCTTCATTCTGGAGAGTCACAGGCAGTTTTCTATAAATAAATGTACTTTCATATTTTAGACAAAATGTTTTAATAAAGAAATATGTTCCTGTAATTTAATATCCTTGCTCCTGTGGATCTTTGTTCTGTCAGATTCCAGTCCACTATGGAGAGTAACAGAAGTCACAGTTCTGAAAATCCAATTTACTGCTCTTTGCTTAGGAAGGTCAAACACCCATACCACCAAAACACATATTTTATTTCTATTATACCAGTTTCTCACTTGTACTGTTTAGAGTAAAAAGAATTTTGTTTTCTTAGATGTAACATTTGCACAAACTGTGTCACAGGATTAAAATGTTTTTAATTTCTGTTTTTATATTGTCTGGTTTATTTTGGGGGGCTGCATTCATGTGTATGTTTTCAAATTATACTGAAAAGCTTAAGAGCTCTGTTAAAGTAGAGAGATGAAGAGCCTAAAAGTTGTGAAATTTAAAAATCAGAGCTGCTTGTATAATCTTAATTTTGTCTTCCCTATGCTTATGCACAATGGCACAGTTTTTAATTAGAGAATCACATACTGGTTTTTTCCCCCCTCCTTGGAGTTAAACTTAATTCTGTGCACGGGAGGGATAATGCTTACTTGATGGTTGCTGCCTGCATCGTTTTCATACTCAGTGCTCTGTGTGTAGCCATAGGCTTTATTTACTGCATCCTATTCAAAGCATGCACTGATGAAAAAAAATTAATTTCCCTTGGCATTTGCTGTGGGTTTTACCACTTTATATTTGAGTAGTTCCCAAATATTATTAGTCATCATCTTTACAGTCCCCAGTTTTCATTGTGGAGGCAGTATTTCAGGTGAGAAACTGAAGTACTAAAAAGCAAACACAAAATGTGTTTGCTGATTCTGGATTCTATGGCTGTCATGCATTGTGCCTGATAGTTCAGAGGATTTTTTATTACACAGCACTTTATCTGTTCCAGACAGAAATCCTCTTTGATTCTAACAGAAGCGATGAGTTTTCAACACTTCTTCAAATTCTGTACCCAGAAGATCAAGAGCACATAATAGTAATCCTCAGGGGACTGGTTTAAATGATATAATGTGCAGGAAGTGAAGAGATAGAAGCCAAACCCTCATGGCAGCACTATCTGTGTAGAATTATTGTTTCATTTCACATTTGCCACATGGTTTCCACTCTCAGCAACAGTTCAGGCAGGGGCACTATGGAAAACAGCTTTACTGTGTAACCTGAATTTTGTGTCCAGCTGGATGCCAAGAGATCTATTCTGTTCACTGATTGGGGAAATGGCATGGGGTAAAAAATAATTCAGTTTAGGGTTGTATCATGATGCATGACTGCTCTGACAGCTTGGAGCAGTAAACATTCTTCTCTGAGTGCAGAGTTGGAAAAAATCACAAGAGAAAGAGAGCTAAAGCCTGACAAGTCTTACTAAAGTCTCCTCATTTGAAAGTGGGAAGAAGAAGGTGGGACTCTGTGTGTGAGGGAAAGCAGACTAGCAATAGTTAAGCAGAAGAGTTACATGAGATTGAAGATACTGGAGCAATCTCTGATTGTCTTACCCATCAGCAGTTCAGTCCATTCTTCCAAAGACTCTTTTCTGTTCTCTCTAAAGTAACAGTTAGTTCTTTCCTCTTGTTCCAAATCTCGTGTTTCACCACATTCCTCCACCACATCTCATTTCCCCACTGTCTTTGTGTACTCGGCCTGTTGAAGTACAACACCCTTCTCAGTTTGGCCTGGGTGCTGGAATATGGGTGGGAAGCACACTTTCTGCTCACAGCTTTCCACCTAGTTACAGTCTGGCTCAGAGCTGCCAGGAGGGACACAAAAATGCCAAGAAAAGCTTTGTTAAGCTTATGGAGTCTTGGGCCAATAAGCAACTAGTTTATGTTGCTGGATGGTAGGGTGTTAATGAGGTTTTGAGAAGTTTAGCTTCTTGTCTTGTCTTAAAAATGTGATAAGCCTTTAAAATTCATAGTTTTGAACCTCTGTTTTGGAAATTTGAACAATTTTCATAGGTATGTGGAAAACCACATCTGCTGTAAAAAGGTATGGAACTCCCTCCTGCCTAATCTCCCTGCTCCAGATCAGTGAAATAGCAGAGCAGTTTGCCAGACATTTTTTAACACATGCCAGATATTTCTCAAGACCAGCAAAGCTGTTTGGCAGAAAAATTACCCTTTCATTTTGCCCTGTTCAAAGGAAGTCCTTTACTGTAAAAAAAAACCAAACAAATAAAACCATAAAACCTCACACATTCTCCACATGGGATGTCAAAGATAGGAAAAAAAAAAAAAAAAAAAGGTTAGCTGTAGTTAAAGGCAGTTAAAAATTGGTTAAGATGTAAAATGTCAAAAAATCTTTTAAAAACTACCAATTTTCTCTATATATAGTACTAATGAGGTTTTCATCTAAGATTATGTTAACCATATATGCTGTAATAACTCATGGGATACTAAGGCATTACAAGATATGGAAGATTTTTTATTATAAAATACTTTCCCCTGTAAAAAAAAAAAACAAAAAAAACCAAAAAAAAAGAAACAGGCAGGAAAGCTGAACCTTTTTCAGTAGCTTAACTCCAGTGGGTGCAGTAGAGTTTCCATGCAGCTTTATAGTAGTGCTTCTTCTTGCTATTACTCTTTCTTAAAATAAATTCACCATATCCAGGTGCCTGGAGTTGGTAAAAACTGAAGGGGAAAGGAAAAGTGTGTCCTTATATGCCAAATCCAAGGAGTGCAGGAAATACAAGTAGGAAGTTTGACATTCTGTTCTGTCTAATTTGTCTCTCTATATACTTTTAATGTTGCAGTGACCATAGCACAGTGCAAATGCTTTCAGGATTGAGTTTTGGTTTGAGGGTTGTTTTTTTTAAGGATTTCAAACAAAATTGTAGAGTACACTTCAGGGCTCCTTCTCTGTCCCATTGTACATTGTACTTAAGGTGATGCACAACCATTTTAATAGGGTGGGAAAGCATATTGGTCTTTTTTTTCGGCTTCTGTTTAAGCTAAAGAATTTACATCTCTTGTTTCTCCTTAGTATTCTTGCTTTGCTTTTAGTACGTGTAAAGCATTTCTTGCATTATTTAAATGTGTTTAAGTATATACCTTGAAATGCTTTAGAATTTAAGATTAGTTTTGTATTAACCAAATCACATTTGGATTAAGATTTACCAGGGATTCATTAAACTCACACTTTTTCTTTGACTTTATCTAATTTTTGGGAGTTGATGGCCATGGAATTAGAAGAAAAAGAGAAGATTAGAGCACAAACCCTAAGAGTTCAGCTGACCTGGCGTCTGGGTTTCAGTTTTATGAAATCTTTATGTTTTGAAATTTGAACTTCAGCTGAGCTAGCTCAGCTTTTAACTGCAGCCCTGAGACTCAGCTTGATTTGAATCCTTATCCTGTAGCTATGGAATCCATTTCCAAATTATTGAAAGTTTATCTGTAAAGTGCTAATATGCTCTCTAGTTGGGAAATTAAGAAAAAAGGTGAAAACAGTTGAGAGATCCATAGCAGCAGATTTTCTCTTGCAGCTGGCCAAAACACAATCTGACTAATGATCTGAGGAAAACAGTTTTTACTTTTTTTTCCCCCATATAGTTCATTGGCAAGCTTCCTGCAGTAGCTGCTTTGACAGATATAAAATTGCCTCTGTCTTTATTGCATGGTCTGGCCACTGCCAGATTTCCTGGCCTTTCTTGTTCCAGTGGACACCATGGTGCTTTACTGAGATCTGAGGAAGTAAAATTCAGTGAAGTGGACATGCCTGAAGTTAGGTATGAATATTGCCAAATACACACTAGGCAGTGAGTGGTAAAGTTCTCAGATTATTTTCAATTTATTCCTTCTACATCATTTTTATTTCTGTCTTCTCTGTAATAATTATGGTTGGCAGGGAGTGATTTCTGCATGTCCTTTGCACATCATGGTTTGCCATACGTGAGCATTGGACTTTCAATAGGATGCAGGAAGCTGAAAAGCTTTTGTTGATCCCGATTGAAATGCAACTTGTATTGAGAATCTTATAAAAAGGGAGCAAGTTCCCAACTGGAAACTAAAACTGCTGGACCCTCTCTGGAATAGGGAGAAGAGAGAGAAAGGCAGGTTGTGGTCTTTGTCGGGTGCAGTGTGAAAGATGGAATGCAGCTGGTTTCTGCATGGGGTTCAAGATAAAACTAGTACAGAGTTCAGAACTCAGCTAATTAGGTGGCAACTGACGCTGCTTGCTACTTGTAACCATCATTAAAATGCTTGCACATACAGTCATCTGGCTGGACTGCCTCCCTCAGCTAACCAACAGCTTGTTTATGAGGACAGAAAATAATAAGGGGATTGGAAAATTGGCAAAAAGTTGGGAAGAAAAAAAAAAGGCAGGAAAGCTGTGTCTCTAGTGCAGTGTTGAAAAAAATGACAAAAGGACTCCATACCCAGAAAAACTATATCACTTATTCTTATGGAATTGATAGTTATGAAAATCTAAGAATAGGATGCTCTTCCAGATAGTGTTTTTACCGTTTTAGCACCTGAAATAGTAGAGAATGGCTTTGCAAAACTCTGGTGGCATTTTTTTCCAGCTACAAAGGACATTTTCTTTTTTGTAGTCGTTATTGTTCTTTTTTACTTGTTGTTGTGCATTTGTTTTTTTTTCTTTTTCAGTAGCTGTTTGCTTGTGATAACAGCTCTCTGCTGCTGCAAACTGTGTCAGTGTGTGCATATATCTTTTCTGTGCTCATGGTGAATCCAACTGTCCTCTTGAAAAATAACTTTGTTTCTGTTTGTAAAAAAAAAAAAAAAGAAATTGTAGATGGACCAGAAGGTGCAGTAACAAAGGGAGTAGAAGGATTGGGATGCCAGCTGAAATAATGTTGAGGTAGACTGGGACTGGGATTTAGGGAGGAATTGTAAATTGATTGCCTCAGATGCAGGAAATTTGACTGAAAAGATTGTGGCACAAAGATGTGAAGTCATCTCTTACTAGCATAATGAAGAGACTGGGAAGGTGGACTAGGGGAGAGGAGTTAAGGGAAGCTGTGTTGCATGAGAAACCTATCAAGAGAGGAAACTGACACTGTAACTCAGTGTCACAGCACCCAAGGTAGCACCTGCCCAAGTCTGATGGGAAGTCTGTGAAAGTGAAGTTTGCTTCAAGAGTTAATGAAGATGGGGAAATGCTTTGGGGTGATCTGCTGGGGTCTAGAGAATACACTGGAAGGTTGTTTTATGGTCAACAAAGTACCTAAAATTTATGTCCTCTGCTGGTGAATCTTCTACAGCAGCCTTTTTATGACTCCCTCCACTTCTCTTCCAAACTGAAGTCAGCTTTTTAGGGATATGTTCTTTTGTTGTCAGTGGCTTAATTCAGAGCCCATACTAGTACCAGCTGGAGCATGAATCGTTTTCCAGAAAACTTACATTTCTCATAAACTGGTTTTCAGTACTGGTGTTGAAAATTGCTATATGTTCATACAAATTTTACTGTTTCTATTTGATGAATTATTTATTTATGTTTTTTTAAACATTTTAGTATTCATGAAACTGTTTTATCTTTTGGAAGAGCTTCTTCTCTCCCTTCACCCTGCTGATGTGCCTCCCAGACGTGATTTCCATGTCCCTCTCAGCTACAAGCTGTCATCATCCCTTGGTGTTCCTTGTTTGAGGCCCATTCAAACACATTCAGGTGAACTGGAAGTTACCAGCAATGGAAGTCATATTTTGTTGCATTCTCAGGCTGAATTCTGCTCATGGTAAAGAATGATTAAGTGGGCCAATGCAGCAGTTTCAGACTAATTCACAGCTCTATGTGAAAGGACTAAACTTCTCATTTGAGAACTCAAGCTGTCCAGTGTAGTCCACTGAAACAAAAAGACTACTCTAAAGAAATGCAAAAATAGATAGATAATAGAACACAATTTTTAAAAAAATTAAAGGTTTTCAGGACATGATCACTCTTGAATAATCATTCAAGAATAATATCTTTTGAATAATATCTTTTATTATATCTTACGTAAAATTGGGAAGAATAGTACGATACAATTGAAATTATTGCATTGTAGTTAAAGGTTGAGATTTATTTGCAGCATCATAGTGGTTTGAGATACTACAGTTGGAACTCATCTTTAATTTTCTCTTTTAAGTGGGCTCAGAGAAAAAAATTCAATACTTTAAGAACTTGACATCAAGAGAAATGCCTGCTTTTCAGCTTGTTGACTAATTAATTAATTAATATGCAATAGCTTATGCTCTGCTTATTTTCCACTTGGTTCACAACCTTACAAAAATATTATACTAGATAATATTTGAATAGGTTGTGCTAAATAGTGATCAGCAAGGGTTCCTCTTTTCACTTCTGTGATCTTTATAAAATCTGTATATTTTCTCTGAGTGTTTAGCACTTGTGAATGGTTTAACAGGTTTGTGGGTACAGTAAGATTTGTGTCTTTCTGACATTATCTCAGACATGACTTAGTGATTGTGACCAGATTTTTTTTGAGACTAAAAAAATGATAGAAATACTAACTCATAATTCTAAGAAAAATACAATACTCGGGATACTCACCATAATTCTGAATTGTGAGAACTCGTAAAAATATCAGAGAGTCTAAGGCTGTAATACATTTTAGAGAGTGTACTATAATCCTGAGATTGCAGAGTTGCTTTCTTCTGCAACCTTGGTATCTATTGGGTATTTTCTGAAAACAACCCATTTAATTTAGCTACTTACGAGGCACATTATTTATTATTAACTTTGAATGTTATCATATTGATTTATTATGTTAGTTTTCCCTTAAACAAAAATCAAAAAGAAATAAAAAGTGTGCTCCCCCCTCAGTCTTTTAACGATAGACTTTTTATATATATTTTTATATATATGTTAGACACTTTTTTAAAACTGTGGGATTTGTATATTTAGATTTTTTGGAGTTTACAATATTAAACAGTGCAATAAACCTTCGAGATGCAGAGAAGAGTTTTGTTTGTAGAAATTAACTACTATAGAGTAGTTATGTGAAGTAATTATAGTTTCATATTAACAAGTGTCCATGAATTACATATATAATGTAAGTCACCTGCAAACTGAAGATTTAGGAGAGGTTTAAATGAAGAAGGGATGGTCAGCTTGCAGATAAATAAATGTGTTTTCTCTGCTGCAGTGATGTCATGTGGCACAGTGTGCAGCTGGAACATAATCTGAGTATCAAGTTTAGCAAAGTGTCTTACTGGTGTCACTGAGTGATCTGGAATCCAGATCATAACTGACCTAACACAGTCTGAAAAACACCTGCCATATTCTGCTTGTGAGCTCTTGTTCTTATGGGAAGGAGTAGCTCTGGGTCTTAGGAGTATTTTGATGTGCTGATTAAAGAGCTATGATAATTGATAGCAATAACATTAAAGCGATATATCTGCAAATGTAGTAGCTGAGATCTAAAAAGCCCTCTGGCATCTCATATTTTAAAAGTTTAATACTGAACCCCTGATATTCTTGATAATGCTAGCAAGAACAACAGAGAGTTGATATGAGTTTAGAGATAATACACTCCCAATTCACTTCTGGTAGAATAACATACGAGATGTAAATGCTCACCAGCATGACCTCCAGAAGAGAAATAAAATCACTGTACAGAACACAAACTCTCATATATGTTGTCAGAGTGACTGTAGATGACATCTGTTGTAGTTTAGACCTATAATGAGTCCTGAGACTATGACAAACTCACTTATAACATGCCTCAAAATGTAATCACAATAAAGGCAGCAGATTATTACTTACTACAGAGCTTTTTCCAGCTAACTCTCATGTAGCCATAGAAGAATATATGTATATTTCGCTTTTAAGCAGTGAAATGTAAGGACCCCAAGGAAAACAAGCAGAAAAAGTTTGTGTGTCAAAGCAATAACCACTGCTTTTAAAGGTACACGAAGCCACAAGATAGTATTTTATGTTTCATAGGTGTTACAGGAATTTCTTACTCTTCTCCTACAAACAGGGCCTGTATCTGAGCTATGTTTCCACCAAAATATACCCTGACAGCAGCAAAACATGAGAGTGACATGTTCACTTCATGAGCATCATTGAAGGAATGGTTTGGTATGAGTTTGAAATAACTGTATTAAAACTTCTGGATAGCCCTCCATGTCTTCAAGTGAGACAGAATTCAGTGCCTTTAATAAAATGTTTGGGTTTTTTTATTCCAAGTGGCTGTGCCAGTCCTACTAAATTGGCTTCCCATTAAAAATTTGCGGTTTGCAAATGAAACTCAGCAAGTGGTAAACTAATAGAAATCTTACTGAAAAAAAAACCAGTCACCAAGGTGAGCAGCTCTGGTGCTGACACAATCCACAGCAATCCTGGTGACTGCCCCACCTCCTGAGGTGCCCTGGCATAATCATTATGAGGCTCTGCAAATGGAAGTGAGTGATTACCAGGACAGTGCTTCATCTAGCTTGGAGTGTCATCAGGGTTAAGTCAATGTCCTGTGTCCAAACTGCTTCCATGAGGGAAAAAAGAGGGGTAATTGTCATTGGAAACTCCTGATGGGATGCAGGCACCACCTACTTTGTAGGGAAGACTGTTGCCTCTCTAGGGCCTGGGTTACAAATGTGAAGAAAAATGCTTCCCACCCTGGAACAGCCCTCAGATTATTGATGAACAGCCCTTTCCATTATTGATGTTTCAGGTAGGCAGTGATAAAACTGCAGCAAAATGTCCAAGGGCAATCAAGAGACACTTCAGGTCTTTGAGATGACTAAAAAGGGGATCAGGGGCACAAGAAATGTTTTCCTCTATCCTTTCAGGCACAGGGAATGATGAGAGAAGAAACAGCAGATCAATATTTGGCTCCAAGCCGGGTGTCACCAGCAGAATTTTTGATTTTTGATCATGTGTCAGTTTACACAACACTAAGCCTGCTGGAGACAGAGGGGTACCTGTCTCAAATGGGAAAAAGGATCTTTGTGCAGAAGTTAGCAGGAGTCAATGAAAGAGCTTTAAATGGGTTTTGAATGGGGAAAAGGATAAACCAGGCCCTCTAGAGAAAAGCCTGGGAGCAGCACAGCAATGTTTGTGGTGTACAAGTGAGGTGTCGTCTCCATGGAGGTGCAGGATAGAGAGAGACATCCAACAGCAAGTGTGGAAGCACTAATGATGTGTTAGAAGCTGTGGAAAAGCCCAAAATGATTATGTAGGAATTAAGGCTTCTCCCCCACAAAAGGGAGATATTTGCCAGAGTCTGCTGTTCTAAGGGGATGAACTAAGTTGTTTAAATCATTTGAACTCAACCCAGCTGTAATATCTGAGATGTTGCTAAGGTTTTTCAGGATACAAGGAGAACAAAACAGTGTGGTTATCACTCTGTAATGAGAGCTGAAACAATAAAAAACGTTCTCTCACCATGTGTTATGGACTGATGAACTGGAGTAGGAAGCATTATCTTTGTAGGACTGTCTTTGTATTAAACTTAGGAGTCTTGTCTATATAGAGGACATCAGTCATAATCATTACAATGCTGACTAGCATTTTCATGAGCAGGAGATCACAAATTTGAAAGGAAATAATTTTTATCCCTACTATTTACCCCTATCCCATGTTTCTATGGATATTATGGAATAAAAGCAAAATACTTGCTGGTTTTTCAGTAATATTTGGCAAAAGCAATAAGTTATGTGATTCTGGAGCCGAATAAACTCATCTGTGCTGAACAAGCTACATTCCAAGATAAACACTCTTCATAGAAAAGCTTTGACAAAACCACTCCACTATTTTAGGTTTTGGTGAATTTTTACAACCCAAGTGCAGTCGGTGTCATGTTTAGAGGTTTTTTTGCAAACCATACCCGAAGAGAACAAAAATTAAATGCATCAATATTACGGCTCTTTACAACATACAAGAATATCCTGAACATCCAGTCTTTATATTGTGATAATTAATAACTTTCCCTGCATTGAAATAAGTATCTTCTATTGTAACCAGTAGAGGCCTTTTTCATGTTGGCTAAAGCAGTTGAAGTCCAAAATTGAATTACTTAATTGTAGAACTTTTCCAATTTACTAATATTAAGGATTTATCCACTATATTAGACATTCTTTCAGGCTTTAAAATATTTTTACAGCATTTGGATATTTTTTTATTATGTAAATATGCTGCAAGTTGTATAATTTAAAAGATTATTATTTTTTAATCTACATTTCAAGTTTTTATTGAAAATTTTCTTGCTTGCATTTTAATTGAATCTACAGTACTCTCAGTAAACAGCAGGGGCTGGATGTTTGAGTTCTCAGTTTGAGTTTTCTCAGTTTTCATGACGTCAAAGAGATTTCCATGTCACAGGACTTTGCTTCCACTCTCCATGTGTGAAAATTTTAAGTCAACCATTTTGACAGAAATATTGTGCTTGTAAGTAAAAATAAAAACATGACCCAGGCGAGGACTCATGACCAGTGATCTTTGTTTAGCCTGGACAGAAGATTTTTATCTGTCATGCATTGCAAAAAAAGAACTTGGTAATAGAATGTGATAAGATTATTGCTAATAAATCAATATTGAATGGGAAATACTGTTGAGAAAATTAATTTCTAACATCAATCTCTTTAAGCCTATGGTATATAAACTTCGGTCCTATTTCCTGAAATTGATACAAATTCACGTTACATTTTGGTAGAAAGCTTAATAAGGATGCACTTGCTTTTCTAATTTAGTTCTGCTTTTTTTTCTTTTTTCNTTTTTTTTTTTTTTTTTTTTTTTTTTTTTTTTTTTTTTTTTTTTTTTTTTTTTTTTTTTTTTTTTTTTTTTTTTTTTTTTGTTAGGTGGAAACTTCCTCTGGAGGTCAGCCTGTCCAACCTCCTGCTCATGGCAGGGCCCACCTAAAAGTTGGATCTAACTTCCAAGTTGGATCATGCTACTTGGGGTCATATCCATCAAATTTTAGATATACCAATAATTCTATGGAATTTTCTTCTTTACTTTCCAAGGATAAGTTTTGCTTTAGTGCATACTTTTTATTGTTCATTGTAATTTTTCTTTTTTTTTTTTTTTTTTTTTTAAGGAAAAGCT
>VXBN01005690.1:495877-561085 GCA_013397395.1 Sinosuthora webbiana
TTTTGGTTCCTGTTTATTTTTTTACCTAAGCAGGATTAATAGTGAAGTGTCAGCTTAAAATAAGCAATAATTTAATGCTATATGTAAAGACCTAGGCAACCAATCTACAGATGTTGATTCCAAAAGATCCAGAGGTACATATTTGAGTGTTATCCATATAATATTTTGTGTTTAATTGAATAAGTGTGCAGATTACTTTCTTTCCATTTCATTCATCTACTTTATTTGATTCTTTCAAGGTATGGTCATTGGTAACCTCACCTCATTTAATAAGATTGTTAAATAGCATTTTCTTTGCAAAACTACATTAAAAGCATTAAAAAGAAAAAAAAAAAAAGAAAAACAAACAAACAAACAAACCCTGTTTTAGAGTACTGAGTTTTACATAGAATCTCTAGTTTATTGTAGCTTATTAGAATAAAATATTACTTTCTGTGATTTTTTTGTGGGCAGTCTCAGAAAAATAAGATCTCTGATTTTTCTCTATTGAGGAAAAATTGGAGTAAGATTTACTTCTTACACAAACTCTAGATAGGTCCTTCTAGAAGCAACAATATTAAGTAATTATGGAACCTGACCTTGTGATATGAAGCAAAGACAGCTTTGTACTCTGTCTGCTCCCATAAATTTGTACAATTTATCTTATGAAGTAGGAAATAATTGAAAATAATGTGAATGGGAAATTGCACAGAGACTGTCAGAACAAACTCCATAAATCCTGCCCAGCCACTTTTATTACCTCTCACTATGCTAAACATGGAAATTATAGCTTGCAACCTTTTACAGTCTAAAAATAACAGTTTTCAGAAGTGATGGTGTCTTCTGTAATCTGTAGGGAGATCTTACAGGGTCAGTGGGTTTTCTCTTTCTCTGGACAAGGAGTACACAGATGCTGTACTCTGCTTCACTGCAGAGGGGTGTCATTCCTAGAAAAAAAACCATCAAAGGAGAACTTCTAGGGGATTCCAACATTTATCAGTTATAGTTTGACATGGTTATTCTGACTAATATGTCTTTCAAAGGGTTTTTATACTACTGTTATGAAAAGCCAAAAGTAACAGTCTTTAAAACAGGTTTTCAGGTGGACAAGGTTTTGGTTTTTTTTTTCATTTTTTGGAAACTAGTCATAAAGACAGAAGTCTCCCTCCTAGAGGACTGAGATAGACAGTAACAGCGGTGAAAAAAGGGTAACTCATTAATATCTGTAATACTATAAAGATATCACAAGTACAGTAAACTTTCAAGGGCTTGATAACTCCTGTTAAAGTTTAGTAAAATGGCTTACCATTTCCATTACTGGACCCATTACTGACCAGGAGCTGGCTTCTTGCTAAGATTGCAGGAGTCCCTTATCTCTTCTTCTTTATTTTCTAGCAGATATTTGTATAGTTTGGGTGTCTTTGTCTAGGGAGACTTTTTATGTTCCAAGGGCGTATATGAAAGGTTTTCTTTTGGATTTTTCCTCTTGGGTTCTTTAGTTTTCGCCTCATTGGGTGTAACCTTGGTGCTTTTGAAGAGGCAGGAAAAGGCTATACATAAACCAGAGGTACGGACATAAATTTGGATACACATAATAAAGTAGTATAAAATTTGAAGTAACACTGAAATACTTCCCCGAAGCAAAGGAATTCTCTGCTTCCTCTTGAGCACTTCTCTCATTACATTATACTGATGTAAATTACATTATACCAATTTATACCAATGCATGTGTGCATGCATATACATATATTCACATATATTTATAGCAATTGCTGGTGTATTTGTTTTGTTACTCCTGTGCTTAAGATGTATATAATCAGCATGGATCTGTTGAGTACTGGTTTAGTTCAGAGTAGTGACCACAGGACTTGACATCAGAGGTCATAAAAATCATGTGCTATCACCTTACACTTCCGGCAACCGCTGTATTCTTAATGCTGTAGTATTCATCACTATCCCATGAAGAGAAATGATTGGGGCAGAAAACCCCCAGGTGGACACAGACCTGTGTTCTGAAAGTTTATTTCACTCACTGCAGTGTATAAATTTTAATACTGTATCATGTGACTGCTGAGAAATCTTTTAGATTGCATTTTTGCTGGAAGTGTTCATTTAGTCTAAACCTTGGAAATGTGGCCATTTGCTCTGAGGTCATTATGCCACTGAGGTTGAGGTCAGGAGCTTCTCACGTGCAACATGTTGCCAGGCTACAACCTCAGTTATTGCTCAAGTATTTGCAGTATTTAATTTGTACTACTGTTGCTAAGGCAACTAGCTTATAACAAATTTCTGTTTGCATTTCTAGATGGAAGGAGCTGATGAGTTGCATTTCTTAGCACTGTTCCAGAACTGTCTTTAGGTTTACTAGATCTCTTTTAAATGCTAACTTTAACTGACATCTATAAGATTTTTTTCACTATGCCTGAGCTCTCTTCTGACCTCTTTTGTGAGAACGCATCAGGCTTTCCTTTGCATTCTTTTTTGATCATGCAGGAGGAATCCACACATTGTATTTGTATGAAATTTCTGGAAAAACTTCAAGGTGTTTTGTGTGAACGTATTTTATCCAGTTATAAGTTTTCTGTCTCTGTCTTACAGTTCCAAACTTGAGTCATTTTTATTATGAACCTTGTGCAGCCTGGCCTGTTACAAATTCACTAATGTTATATTTTGTGTGAACAATCTCCAGGCATATACAGCAATGATTTTGATTGACTGTTCCTTACTGCAGTTTGTGATTACTTGCAGAGAGTCACCCTTGATAGAATTAGATACTTTACCTACTCATTCTTCCTCAGTTGTTCCCTGAGTTGCAATAACATCACAGCTGACAACAAAATTAATATCTTTCCCTGTCAACAGAGATGTCTCTTTCCTCATGCTTTGTCTTCCAAAGTTCAAACAACCTACTTTAAATTTTATGTTGGTTTTTATTTGTGCAATTTACTTTGTCATCACCCCCAGAATTCTCAAGTTCCTCTTTCCTGGCACAAGGAAAACAGTTATTACTATGCCCTTTTAGCATTAATTCTCTTCATTTGTTGTCAAATATTGTACTGTTAGGTTCTGGAAACCTGAGTAGTAATTAGCTCCACAGTTCCCTTCCACTTATATCAATGTTAGACCAAATGGATAATAATATAATAAATATATAAAGACCTAGGACAGGAATTTTTTTTTTTTCATTAATTACTTTATATTGGAATTGCCAACAGATGTCTAGTAATAATGGAGTGTTGTCATGCTTTACTGGCAGTCCTAAGATATCACAAATGTTTCCCAACTGTTCTTCAGTATTTGTTAAATTAGTTTTGCCTTTATAGAACATTGGTATTTACAGAGGAATAAGTGCAAGGCCTTTGCAGACTTGCTACATTCCTACTTAATATGACGTTTGTGTATAGTATTCATGAACCAGATAATTTGATGGAGTGAACCAGCCTTAATGCTTCCTATTTTATGAAATATTAAGACATTTAATGAAATTTCATTTTCATTAATACATGAAAATTACTAAATTTTATAAAAAGGATGAGGAAGTTAATTTGCAATTCTTCAGGCATATAACTGAATGAATTTACAACAAGTTCTGAAAACTAATGGAAGATACAACAAGGCAGCTGTCAGATAAAGGTTGCAATAATGAATAATAAGATTTTTCAAATTATCTAGGAATCTTATTAATAAAACAGACTATCATAAAGTATTTAAGAGATTCCCCTTAGGGGGAGAATGAAATGGCAGTTTTCTCTGGAGCATGTTAAAGGGGAAGTCAGCTTACTCTCGGTTTTAAACTTCTGCCAGTGTTTTAGGCAGGTTTAAAGACCTTTCATGGTGAAGCAGAGAGTTGATGCACAGGATGCAACAGCTCCTACAGTGTATTTGTCCATTATTCCTTAATATGACTTGGAGGATGCAGTAGAAGGTATGCACGACTTCACTTTTGTTTTCTGTTTGACAGTATTTACTCATATATGATACCAGCCTTTCCATTGTCCTTGTGCACACAGCAGTGGAGATAGAATTGTTGTAGTTTAATCTCAGCCAGCAACTAAATACCACATAGCCAATGGCTCATACCTCCTCTCCCTGGGTGAGATGGGGAGGAAAATCAGAAAAGAAAAGGTGAAAATAGAAGATTGAGATAAGAACAGTTTAATATTTGAAAACAAAATGTAATAGTAGTAGTAGTAATAATAATTATGATTATAATTAATTGTTATTACTACTATTATAATAATATTAGCAATGATAATAGGTAATTAAGCAAAAGTGGACACAGAGAGAGTGAGAATGAGAGAAATAAAACTCAAGAAAGACACGTGATGCACAATACCCATCTGTCTCCAAGCAGTAAGCTGCCCCTCCCTGTCAACTCCCCACAGTTTATATACGGGGCATTATGTTCTGTGGTGTGGAATATCCCTTTGGGCAGTCTGGGTCAGCTGTCCTGGCTAAGCTCCTTCCTACTTTATCTTCTTGTACACTTGCTCACTGGTAGAGCATGGGAAATTGGAAAGTCCTTGACTTAACAGAAATCTACTTAGCAACAACTAAAACATCAGTATATTATCAATATTATTCTCATCTTAAATCCAAAACATTCTTGGTCAGAGAGGAAGAACAGTGTTGTACCACCTGTGCTTTGTGTTTACAGGAGTGTTAGCTGTGTGTGTGTCCTGGAAAAGGTTCTGCTCTTTGTGTTGTCAGGTCTGGGTGCCAGCCACAAGAGAACTCAGGAGCACGTGTATGTGTTCATTCCCATGCCCATCAAGAATGTTTATTCACACATTCTAAAGCTGGGAATGGAAAACAACCACTCCTGGGATTTGGCTACCTCTTACAGTCTTAGGTCTTTCTAACCTCCCCAGGAGAAAGAGAAAAGTGACTTTGGATAGTGTTGATAATAGGAGAGAAAAGAACTGGTATTGTCTTGTCTCTCTTTTCTTGTAATGGATTGTTTCTTAAGGAAAAGTTTATCTGGCTTTGAAGCCCATTATCTGGATGCAAAATGCCTGTGTAGTTGCTATGTCTTAATCTCTTAACAGTGACACTGTTTATCCCTTAAAACACCTTATTAAAAAAAGTCTATATTTAATGATCTACTATTCTGAAAAACATCAGAGAAGTAAATAAAACTCCAATGATTTTGTAGAAATACAAGACAGCTGATGGGTGTAGGCTGGTAAGAACAGAAATTTTGTCCAAGTTAATGATATAAAATGTCAAAACATTTTCTTAAACCATCCAATTAGTTGTTCAGTACCTCCTGTCCACCCACTGATTTGTTCTTTCAGTAGCAAGGGGTTTTTTCACTATTTCTGAAACTCTGCAATAATATCAGAATAAAGACTTGGTGAACTATAAAGAACATATGTTTTAGTTTTAATTGACTTTTAGCCATAAAATACAAGTGGTATTATTTCTTAGAATAAATAATAATTTAAAATACATTTTTCTCTGCACCTGGGCACTTCAAAATTGGAATTATGTCCTTCAAATTATATATTATTATCATAATGTAAGTATCATAATTATCATAAGATACTATTTAATTTTTTAGAACATTTAGAATAGCTCTTTCTGATATTCTCTGTGGAAAGCTCTAGTATTTGGTAAAAGAGAAGATAAAGCAAATTAATCTGCAGTAGGACAGCTAACACATATCTAAAAATTCTTATTAGATAGTTGTTCATATGCTTGAACTTTCTTAAAAATGACATCTGTATTTCTGGAAATATATTTCAGCAATTTGAAGCAATATAGTGGCTCGATATTGGCTAGTTTAGTTTGCTTTTATTATTTCCAGTAATTATTCAATTCCAGTAGTGCCTATGGTTGACAAAACAAGGGCAAAATGAATCAATCACTTACACATGTTGATTTTTTTGTTTGTTTTTGGTTTTTTTTTTAATTTAAATTTTGCACCAATTTAGGCAAAAGTGTGCCCTGGAAGCACACGAGGGCAAAGCGTGTCCTGGGGACATCAGGCCCAGCATGGCCAGCCAGGCAAGGGAGGGGATTGTCCCCTCTGCTCTGCTCTGGGGCGGCCTCACCTCCAGTGCTGGGGGCAGTTTGGGGTGCTACAGTATAAAAAAGACATTCAGTTTTCAGAGAGTGTCCAAAGGAGGGCAACAAAGATGGTGAAAGGTCTGGAGGTGAAGCCATGTGAGGAGGGGCTGAGGGCGCTTGGTCTGTTCAGCCTGGAGGGGACTGAGGACAGACCTCACTGCAGTTACAGCTTCCTCCTGAAGGGAAGAGAAGGGGCAGGTGATAGTGACAGAACTCGAGGAAATGGCATGAAAGGGACATGTGGGTTTAATATCAGTGTAAGTTGCTTCACCCAGAGGATGGTTGGGCCCTGGAACAGGCTCCCCAGGGCAGTGGTCGCCAAGCCTGATAGAGCCCAAGAAGCTTTTGGACAACACTCTCAGGCACATGGTGTGACTCCTGGGGTGTCCTTTGCATGACCAGGAGTTGGAGTTGATCCTGATGGGTCCCTTCCAACTTAGCATATTCTATGATTCTCTAACAGCTAAGCCTACAGGTTTTAATTTTTAACTTTTTCAATAGAGGTTGTTCTCTCAACTGTCTCAGCTGTTAAGAAATGACCAGAAGTTACCTCTGTGCTATGGGAGATTCATTTAAGTAGTATCACAGTTGCTAGTGAAAATATACTGATGTAGAAAACATAAAGGAAGAAAAGTAATAAGTAAATGCAGTTACATGATGCTAACTTACTTTCACACTGTAATCTGATCACCTACATGAATCATCTTTTCAAATATTTAACCATTGGCTTAAAAACAGCTTTACACAAATGTATAGCATATGCAGTTCAGCCTAGACCAATCAAAACATTGAGTACGAAATTATATTTCAAGTTTTCTACTACTAAGGATGAAAGCAGACCAGAGAATGCTGCAGTAAAAGACGTAAGACACTCTGGTGTGCTGCTGACTAGTGAATACCCAAACGAGATAAGAACAAACAAGACAAAACCCCCACCCTACTCCCATCACCCCCCCACTTAAAAAAAACAAAAAAACCAAAAAAAAAAACAAAAAAAAAACCCCAACTTTTAAAGTACATAGTTTTAAGCCTCAGGCAAATAGGCCCTAAGAAGCTTTTTTTTTTTTTTTTTTTTTTTCCTTCTGCTCTTTGGCTTTAGTCTTACAATGAAAACCACTTGCAGGTAATGGTTACTTTTTTTTCGGTTTTTTTTTTTTTCATTTTTTTCCCAGGAATTCTAACTGGATTACTCACTTTCAGGGTGCAGCAGAGGGTTAACTCATCCATGTCAAAGGGCATTTTATGACAAATTTATTTCCGTAAAAATATGTAGGTTCCTGTACTGAGCAAAAATACAAGTTAAACATAAAATTATTATTCTCAGTACTCACGTTGGGGGAAAGATTCATGTAGCGGGACATATAACTGGAAACTGCTGGCAAAATTAATAGGAAATTACTTCAGTGGAGCAGACAATTTTTTTTCCAGGGTGTTTTATTAATTCATCTGTTGTACCACGTTGTATTGATGGAAATGGTCATTGTAATATATTTTTTGACATTTTAATTTAGCAATTGATGACAATCAGTATTTACCCTAGAAAAGAAGGGGGTTTTCAACATATTTTACATATAAATGTTGTGGTTTTTTTGTTTTACTGTCATCTTTTTGTAGTTTTCTAAGCAAATTGGTTAAAAAAAATTCTCTATTTCTCCTTTCACATCTTGCAGCTAGTGAATGAATTGAAAAATTCCTTTTGTGTAATTTTCTTTAAGAGTTGTGAAAATCTTATGAATCTGGACCTATATCAATCATATTTTCCCTTGATGAAACTCCAGCTGACATGGGAATTCTACTCTACTCCATCTTCTGCCTTGGATTACTCTTCATTATATAGCCTCAACAGATTGCTCATATAAAATACATAAATCCACACTATAATTTTTCAATCCAATGTAATCATCATTACCAGGAAATTTCTGTGATTAACTACTCTTCTAATGCATTTCCATTGTGTCAGCTTTGCCACTCCTGATCACTAAGCTTTGACTCCACTGTGCGTATACATTTCAGAGTCGTGATTTGTTTCCTAGACTCTGCAAGGATTCAACAAGTGTTTGTAAATGTCTTGTTGATTATCTATGCACGCCCCTAATTGCACTAAGCAACATTTCAAGTTTGTCGCCTTTTAGTTTCCCCAGTAAACAGAGGAGAGCTGGTGGGAATTAGCAGCCATGGTTCACCTGCACCCTTCTGTGAACTGCCCTCACTAAGGCTAATGTCTAATACCTGTAAGGTGTGATCTAGTAAATAACATAGTAAGTGAGATAATGCAATGAAAGCCAGCCCCATCTACTTCCCAAGTCTGGAATACTTACTTATGTCCATATGGTGTGTTGGAATGGAAGGATATAAAAAAAATTATCATATTCAGATTTTTTCCGAAGCCACTTGACAGGAGATCTGAATACAGTTTTGCAGAAATTTGTTCACTTCATGACTATGTTGATGGCAGAAATGGGAATCCTACACTTCCATTGCTCTGGAAAATAATTTTTGAAAGGGATGACAAGAATGCAAGGATAAAAGGACAGACATTTCATTTGTGTCCTACTGTACTTCTAGTCTGAGATTTGTACCAAAAGCTTATTTAAATTATTTCTTGTTGTTCTTTTTTTAAGAGTCATTATAATTCTGGAGATATTTGAGTTGATGGTGGTTATATAGCCGCTTCTGATGAGCTGTTTAAATGTTTGCTCAAATATTTCACTTATTAAATACTTTGCAAAAAAATTAGTAAGTGAAGCTACAAAGGCAGGTGTTTTCATTTAGAAGGAGTACTTTTTATTCCTTCTTCTAAGGCATTTACATCTTTATGAATACGTCTGTTTTCTTGGAAGTGGAGCAAGGGGAAAAGTGAACTCTGTGTGAGGTTAAAAGGGTGATTCAGGCTGGATAGGCCAGAGTGGCTGAGGCTGGAAGGGACTCCAGAGGTCATCTTGAAGCATGTGCAATACTGTCAGTTCAGGGCTGTGTGTCCTTGTGGAGAAGGATGACTGACTGGTTGAGCTCACTGGGTACCAAACAAGAGTTTTAGTGTTAAAAACTGTTTTGATTTTGACACATACTTCACTGATTGCAAGAAGTAAAGAGTAATTATGAGAAGTTGAAATGCTTGAAATATTCCATTTTTATGTTTTCACCTTTGCTTCACACATCAATTTGGAACATCTTTCTGCAGTGTAATTTGATGAGAAAGGCAAAAAAAGTAGACGGGCACTCTTGGACTCCACGGGTGTTTCATTTTTACTCTCAGTGGTTTATGCATTTGCTGTTGTCATTGTCATTAAAAATCATTATTGCTTTCAAACTGTTATATCTCAAAGGCCAAATTAACTGCAATTAACTGTAGATGTAAAGTGATTTTTTACTTGCTAAAAATAGTTATACTGTAACATTGAGTTTGAACTTGGAGGCTAATTGCATCATTTTAGAAATAACAAACCCCAGAACTTTAACACATTAACTGTAATTTACTCCACTAACATGTACAAATTGAAATCTTTTAAGTGTATTTAAATTGACTTTTAATTTTTCTTATTTCATCTTGTATGCTTTATTAAAAAGCATTAAGGGATCTCGAGGCCAATGTAGCTCTGAAGTATATCAACAGAAACACAAGGCTAATTTAAAAACGTTTCATTATATTTCCTATAAGAGGTTGAACTATTTATAAAACTCAGTTATTCACTTGTAATGAGGATCATAAAACTCTTGACTATTTCTGTGAAACACCTCTTGCATTTTGTTGCTCCACTACCAGTTTTTTTAATTTTTTTTTTTTTTTTTCTTGTGGTTGGTATCTGCTGGTATAGGAAAGGCTGCTTTTCACTGCATGTTTATGAAAGTGAGAGAACTTTTCATCCTGTGTGCAGGCTTTGAATATAATTGTAAAATAACTCAAAAAAAAGTACTGAACACCAACACAAGAGGAAAGAATGTGGGCAGGTGTCAGCAAGCAGTGGTGTAGTGGCAGAGTCATGGGTTAAAGTATTAAAGAAAATAAAAATGAGGAAAAATAGAGAATAACCAAGTGTGAATTTTTTATGAATGAGAGAAGACATACAGTTATTTTAATGCTGGAATTGATAAAATATCTTTATTAGTTTATTAGCGCAAGTGACTTGCAGTAAAAAAGTAGTTATCTAAAATATGAATATATTATAAACCAGGAGAAAGGTAGGAGCATATATTTTGCTGAAGCTTAGCCAGTCCCATTAACTCTCTTGAGTAGGGTCCCCTGGATCAGACCTAGATGAAAAGATAGTTTTTAGATGAGAAAGGCAGAATTCCTGTGTCTCCTGAATTTTCATGGGACATGCCCATCTGGCCCTCAGTGAAAGCTCCTGTGCTTTGGAGCCACTGTCCATCAGAAAATGGCACTGTTGGGTGTCACCTCACGGTTCCTGAGCCTGCCTTGCATGAAGTCCCACTGTGAAAGACTGATGTGAGCATTAAGTTTAAACAAGATCCATCTCCCTGGGAGAGAGTACAAGCAAACATGAGAGAGGGAACACACTTTCCAAGCCTGGTGCTGTGACTCCTCTCCATCATATGATTGACACAACCATCAACTTCAAAAAGCATGACTCTTACATAATCACTTTGTATAATAAGTCTATGAGTATTCTTATTAGTCAGCTGCCAGATTTTTCATGACCTTCTCTTCAGCTGGTGACTCACTAGCACTCATTGGTGTTGTCACTGACTAGAGTTGGCTTCTTTCTGGCGTTGTGAGTAACAATTGGTGTTTTGTCAACAGGCATTACAAATACCTATTTTTTTTTTTTCTTTGCTGATATTGCTAATCATAATACTACTCTATTTTGTGGCTTTAATTTCTAAGACCTTTAATTTTCTCAATTCTTCTTTGTAGATACAATCCACCTGCAAAAAGGGGGTTCTTTCCTATTTTGGTAAATTAAGAACTCAGACATTTTTAAACCACTGTGTAGTAAAGGAAACATGATTTTATATACCAACAATATTTGGACCAGTTGTCTTCATCTCTTTAATAATAAAAGTAGAATCTCCGTGCTTGCCTTTGTGCTATTTAAAACTTAGCTTGATGAAAATCTGGTTTTCATAAACTTTGATAAGTGCTTTAGAAAGCAGTGAAGGAAAGCCTGAGAGGAGAAGCTAAGTGTACGGTGCTGGGCTGAGGAAGTGGTTTTGTCTGTTGAGTTTGAATTTTAAAAGTTGATTATGTTTAATGAGCCATTCTGATTTTTTCCATGGAAAGCTCAGTAGCACCTTTCTCTATAGGGTACATACGTGAGGATTTCTCTGATAAGAAACACCAGGACATTTTATAGAAAAATTTATGAAATTATTAGTAATAAATCAGCAATGGTCCATCAAGTCTTCACAGTCCAGATCATTGGTATTCACCCCAAAGTTCTCAAGGAATTAAATAATGAAATTACAGACTGCTGGGTTTACTATATAATGTACAACTTAAATTGACCATGGGGTGGTAAATGGCATGTTAAGTTGGTGGGGGTTTTTTTGAAATGGTTCCAAGTGTGAATCAAAAAGCAATATAATACTTTTCAGACTGCTAAAAAATTATGAGAAACTGTGTCAAAATTTGAGCTGGTAAATTACTGGAAATATATAAATATAGATGGGAATACAGTTTTAGCAGAAGGAAGCCATACCTCATTACTCTGTTCAAATTCTTTGAAAGAATCACTTGGATAGCAGGATTCCAACCAGGTGTGTCTACATCTTCATTAGTGTTTTGCTTTGGAGCGGCAATATTATTTTAAAGAATTCCTTTGAGCTTCTTATTTACTGTTTATTGATTGAACTCAAATAATGGGTTTGGGGTGTTTAAAGTAGATTTCATTGTGCAACATGCTGGAAGCTACACTTTAGGTACCATCAAAGACACTTGCTTTACACATGGTGAGGAGCCCTCTAAGTCTAAATTCATGTCAGGTCTCTCGATTTTAAACCACATTGGTGGGCCTTTTCTGTCAGGGGGAACTAGTTTAATTTAATCTGGGACATGCTTGAGATTCCTGCTCCATCCTTTGGCTTTTATGATCTCGCCAGATGCCAGGGCAGAGTTGTAACTTTATGGTGCTAAATACTGCACTGAACCTTTATAGTCCTGTATCCCTCTGCTGCTACAAGCAAATTGGTTCATGCTACCTCTTTCAAAAATTGCAAGACCTGTAATCAGCAAGAGGCATTGGAATGAAAAGTGGAAATCTCCTTTTCTCTGCCTCAGTACATGTAACTGGAGATTTTCCAGGCACGTCTGCTTATGTCTACCATTACATGAATTCAGTGAAAACTACCCAGTATGAAAATTTTAGCTTTGTGTTGCAAACTGTGAGCTGGCAAGTAATATCTGGTGAGCCTGCAATATAAGGATTTAGGCATGTAGGAACCACAGTCTTAGAAAAGAAGATATTGAAATAAAAGCATTGCATATTAACCCATATGAAAATTTTTAATATTTTATTAAATTTAAAAACTATTGTTTTAAAATAATTATAAATTTAAACTATTAAAACAATTTAAATTTTATTACTCTGCATCAGAGAATTTCAGTACATTTTATATTTGCAGATGTTCACAAACAAGTAAATAGTCACATTCCAACAAGTACTCTTTAATTGGTTGTATTTTTTTTTTTTTAGTTTCAGGAACTTTATTTATGTATTCTGAAAGATACTCTGTTGTGTTTGAATATCTTATCTTACTTGATGTCATAGTACGTTTCTATAAGGCATTCAATTTTTTGAAATAATAATTCAGTTGATTGATTGCAAGGTTTGTGTTTAGAGAAAACAAACTTAATTAACTGATCCACTTCAGTCCAGAACATCAAATGCCAAAATATAAATTTCCATGAAGGAGAAATGGTAATTAAAATTGTACAAGGGTACTGTAATAATAAAGAAAAACAAACAAACAAGCATTAAAAAAAAAAACAACCCACAATGACATGGGTTGCTTTACTCTCAATTTTTTGGGTTTTGTTTGAGCTTTTATCAGGTTTGCATGCTTGAAATATTTAATCTTATGATGGTAAAACCTGCTTTGTAGAAGATTCTTTTCTTAACTGTCAATGTAATCCTGTTCAGGAAATTGTTACTTCAGAACAACTCAGAGCAAGCACTTTTAATCATGTTTAAAATACTTTTGAAGGAGGGAGGGATCCAGACTCTGCACTCACAGTACACGAGCCCTCAGTTGCATCATTTATTCAGAATAAAATATGGGAGTTGAAATTTTAGAAAGCATAGCCAGAAAGGTAATGTTGGTATCTTTTTAGAGATTTAACCAGTTCCATTGCATGAGAGTGTTTGCATCATATGATGTTGCTTATTGCAGTTTTCCTGTGCAATTCATGTCACTGTCTGTGCTTTTCATAGCTCTGATGTAAAAAGGTGATTCTCCTTCTCTACTCTGTTCTTGTGAGACCCTACCTGGAATACTGTGTCCAGCTCTGGGACTCTCAACACAAGAAAGTTGCTGACCTGTTGGAATCAAGTCCTGAGGAGACTGAAGAAGGAAGACAATAACATGGCTGGAACACCTCTTCCTTCTATGTAGACAGGCTGGGAGAGCTGGGTGGTTCAGCCTGGAGAAGGCTCCAGGGAGACCTTAGAGCCCCTCCTAGTGCCTAAAGGGGGCCTGCAGGAGAACTGGAGAGTGAATTTTCACAAGGGCATGTATTGGTAGGACAAGGAAGATGAAATAGGATAGGTGTAGATTATGTATTAGGAAAAATTCCTTGGCTGTGAGGGTGGTGAGGGACTGGAACTTGTTGACAGAGAGGTTGTGGATGCCCCATCCGTGGAAGTATGCATAACCAGGCTGGATGGGACTTTGAACAGCCTGGTCTGGTGGAAACTGTTCCTGCCCATAAAAGTGTTTTAAAGTGAGATGATATTTAAGGTCCCTCCCGACCCAAAACATGATAATGCTTCCATTGTCTCAGTGGCTGGGAGTATGTTGCTGTTTGCAATCCCAAATAATGTGAGTCTGTTCATATAATAAAGGCACTGTATACAGTGGTTCCTCTGCATTTCCCATGCACTTTTTTTGCAGAAAGAACAAAAGTTGACAGAAATTGGTGTGTCACTGGATCCCATTACAAACCTCTACTGCCAAATGCATGACTTTTAGTCTTTCAGTTGCCTTGATTCCGTTTTCTCAACTACTAGATTTGTCCTTTTCCTAGAAAAATAAACTAGTTGATGCAAGGGGGAAAAAGGCATTAAGAGGTTCTCATAGCTGAAGTTCTTATAAATTATTTAATTTCTGCTCCCTTTCCTTCCTCACATGAATGAATTGTAGGAAATGCAGTGTGACAGTCCCAAAATTGATACATGGCATGATCTAATGGATAAGGTGGCTGTTTATTGGATGGATGTCTGCACTGGACTCATCTGCCACTTTGTCATGGGATCTCATTTTCTTACTGAGTCTTACTCCTTTCTATGTTTTACAGGGCTCACTGAAGTAGAATTGTTTTTAAGAGTTCCAAAATATTGACATATTGACATGGAGAATGTAGGTGTGGGGTTTTTTTTGTTTGTTTGTTTGGTTGGTTGGTTTTTTGTTTTTGTTTTTTGTTTGTTTGTTTGTTTGTTTTTTACCTCTGGTATATATATTTGTCTCTTAACTGAGATTATAAATGCTGATACAAGTCTCCTCCAGAACAGATTCAGATCCCAGGAGCAGTGCTGATTCAATATGTAGATTGGGTAAAGAAAGCTGGTGAGAGAGAATGAGACTAAGAGTAAGAATTTTTAAATTGACAATAAAAAGTATGACAGAGAAAAGGAGGAAGGACCTCAAACCACAAATGTCCATGGTCATTAATACCTGTAGAGTTACTAAATCCCATGTTGTCTGCAACCAAGCATACATATATTTTGCCCTTGAGCTGCTGTTCTGAATGAAAGCAAAAGAAAATTAAAGAGTATTTATCATAAATACTTCATTTTCAGAGCACTAGAGATACTTCATGTATTGAAATACAGCTGTGCAACTACAGCTGAACATGTTTATTCTCTCTCAGAAAGCTTAAAAAAAATCTCAAGTGCTTTTTACACTTGAGGACAGTTCTCTTTCTTTTTGATATTGTAGGCTTTGAATACAGAAAATAATACGAATAGCAGAATCAAGAAATGTCTGGATTGTATTGAATAAATAGATTTATTATCTCCATCTTTCACTGTCAGATGATTTTTCAAGGTGTATTGATGTCATAAGACCTCCTCAAATCTTTTCCAATTTGACAGTGTAATTTTTTTCCAGAAAAGAAACTGAGTTTGGAGCTGTAAAGATGGATGCAGCTGCAGTCCAGATGTGATGTTTAAAAAGACTCTTTTCATCTATACATCCAGGAGTGTGTAGCTGAAATAGAGAAAAGACAATAGTGCCCTTAGCACTTCCGACAGATCTGTCTTTTTTGGTCTCATAATAGTCTTAATAATAACAAATGCAGATGTAATAGATTTTATTTATTCCTCAGCATTATCTCATGTACAAAGTCAGAGATCATATTTGATGTCTTAGCTGTAGCACCATGTAGGAACCACATATGTACTGTGAGTCATAAGAACTTTTTTAATGTTCAAAGATTTCGCAGTTCTCTCTTCCATTTTATAGGTTTATGACCTTGCTGACTATGTTAAAATACACTTCTGTTAAATGAGTCCATAATACTGGCAAACTAGACCTGGAGCCTAAAATGAAGACTAAAATTTCATGGACATTTTCAGCTTTATTTTATGTTGGATTTTGACATTAGATTTTAATTACCTTATTACTGGTTTTTACTAGGTAAATAATTGGATTGTTAGTGAATTTCATTTACAGAGCTTTTATACTCTGCTCAAATGCAAAATGAGTTGATATGCTAAACCATAAATAATGCTCCAAAGGATCTTGTCTTTACAGGCATGGTACAATCAAATAATCTTGTTTTCCTTGCATTCTGCATTTATTAGAAGAAAATTCCTGGCAAAAAAAATCAAGGAGATTTCTATTTTGACTGTGCTTTACTTAAAGGTCTAGCATTTGGAGTAGAAATCACTGTCCATGGTTCATCAAAGATTCTCTTGTTGCTGTTGTGGAATCTGGTCCCCTAAAAAAATGCCTTGCTGGATTTTGTGTGAATAATACGGAAATTCAGCCACTGTGCATAGAGCTGCAAACACATTTAGAAGTTAGTAGTACACAGAGAGGCTATTGTCTCTTAGGTTTCCAAGGACAAAAAAAATTCTTCATTGGCAGAAATCACTGGCATGATCAGACCATGAAAATGATTATTAAGGTTAATATAATTAGTTTGCTGTATTTGGAGACTTATTCACAAACATATATTTTAATGTGTGTATACACATATCCACATTATACTTAAAAATATTTTATTAAGGGAAGGTTGTTTGATGCTGTGGTTTGTTTTTGTTTTTGTTTTGTTTTATTTTTAATTTATCTACTTTTGCCCCTGTGCAAAATGAAGATATTTTGCTGCAGATCTGAGAGTATCACTAATGGTGATACTTTTAGTGTACTTCCAAATAGATGATGGATAAAGCATTTGAGCTTACTTACAGTATCTGTTGTACTGAGAAGTCATCTCAGAATGCTCTGCAGTTTGTTGTTCAACACTTGCTTACTGGAAAATAGACAATGTATCATATCTCTATTTTGTTCATTAGGCTCTGACAGAGGCACAAAGTTCTTTCGTGAAATAGTTTCACAATTAATTGCCTTTTCAGAGAATCTAAAATAGAAGCTTATTATTTTATAATTTGACAAGACTAAATGCTGGCATTTTCTATAATATGTTGTCACCTCTGCAACATTTTAGATCTCTTGTTTGAAGTATTAAATATGAATAGCTTTGATTGTATTTCGAAGTGTTTTGCATTTTCCCTACAGTGTTGTGCATTTTAGATGAAGTATATTAGGTAAGCGTATTATCCTGCATACATTACTTCTTGTCATACTCCAGTTAAATTGACTGTCTCTGTTTCCAAACACAGTCTGCTCTCTAGTGCTGCAATCAGAAAAAAAATTGAAAGGCACAGTAGCTCCTAGCCTGAAATAATTAACTTCCCAAAAGTTGGGCCTCTTTCAGCTTCACTGACTTCTGATATAGAATGTTTGTCTCAAATGTCAAAGAATAAGGAAAAAAGAAGCTAAATATTACATCCTGTCAAAGTGTTGTGGGTTTTTTTTACCTCGAAATGCAGCTCAAATACTCAGATCCATTCTCTCTGTGTGATCATGTCTTCCCACAAAGCTTGACCAAATTGAATTCAAAGTCTTGTTTCGAATTCCATGTGATGGGTAAAAGAAATTGCTGAGGTCCTATGTGGGGTTTTAATATCCTTCAGATATTACTACCTCCAGTGTTGGTGTAGAAAACTGTTCTTCCAGAGTTATCCTAGCAATATCTGGAAAAGTACAGTTTTGTTGGAACACCTGCTTTTGCTCCTGGTGTTTCTCTCGGCATATCTATGAAATAAGGGTCTGTGGTCTGTGCTATGCACAGTTTATGCACATAGAATAATTTTTTTTTACACCAATAACCCATTCATGCTGAAGGCATACTGGGACTCTTGACTAGTCTCTCAGTGATGAATATGCATTCTGTAGTTGGCAGAATTTTCTGTAATCAGCAGCATGAAGTAATCAGCAGCACGAAATATTTGGGGGCCTACAGTAAAATTGCTATTTGAGATACAGTTATACAAGTAAAGAAACTTTATTATAAACGTATATAAGTAATACAATCATATAAAACAATAAATTTAGTAGTAATATAGAAGTATTTTACAGACACACAATTATCTGCTTTGTATTATTTATTGCCAAGGCAGGACTCATCCCTAAGGAGCTTTTGGTATCTTAGCATTTGAGAAAGCTGGCATAACAACAGCCCTGCTACTATATGGTATTCTGTCACTTGTTATTTTTTTCCAGAGAGATTTAATTATAATCCAAAAATTTGAATTTTTGTGTGTGGAAGCTTGGCAGGTGGAATATCATTGCAGGACTCGTCCAATTTTTGAAAACATTAGTTCAGATACATTCGTTGAATTGTGGAAACGTTATCTTAGTGTGGGTTATTTTAATGCAATTTTATTCAAGACTCTTTAAGGGACAGTACTTAGAATGTGACCCATGTCACTGAGACTTGTACAAAGTATTGAGGGTGCAAAGTTTGTTGGTTCTGCATGGAGTGGGATTTTCCATTAAGAGCTGACTTTACTGTAGGACTTCAGAAAAGATAATGCAAAGATTTGTTTCCATGTGTTGACCAAATCAGTGATTAAGCCTAATTTGTAACTCTTGCAATTTGTTGCCTTTAGTGCTTTAAGGTATGGAAGATTTTTTTACCAGAAAAGTTTTGTGGGGTTTGTTTGTTTGTTTTGGTGTGTGTTTTTGTTTGTTTGTTTTTGTGGGGTTTTTTGTTTATTTTTTCTGGTTGTCTGGGCCAGAGGATTCATTGCTGTAGTGAAATAACCAACAATGAAGAAATGAAAGATCTGTCCTTTTGCTGACAGATCTTCCATGGGCTTCCCAATAGTCTTCACCTAAATATTTTTGTCCTGAACCCATATTCAGTACTACAGTGCCTTCAATAAGGATTTTTGATTGAGACTCTAATGTGTTTCCAGTACGGTTTTTTTGAGACATACCATTGCTGCAATCTCTGGAAATAGTGTCAGTGGTATGCTTGCTTGGTGATTATCTATGACCTCTACCAATACCAATGACGTGTCTTATTAAAAATAATCCTTTTGATTCCATTCTTTTGGAAGTCTTTCCATTGAGAGTTGCCCATTAAAATATGAAAGAACTTCAATATTTGAATTAATGAAGCTAAGTCCTTGTATCCAGGCTGCATAGTTTTGCAAAAGCAGTTTCCAGAATCTTTGATTCATTAAGGACCTTTAAAATGTTACTTACTGCCACGGCTCAATCTGAATGTCCCAGAGGCACATGAATTTGTATATAAGACTCAGCTTAATACAGCTTCAAACAGCTTTTCCTACTTGCTGATGAAAAGAAATCCAACACAGATTTGAACCTAGGAAACAAAAAAAAATTACAACAAAAATTTTCAACTTTACTTTAGCTAAATTCTTTGCACTCCAGGTTGAATCATGATTAGGAGATGATTAACCTACTGCTGTTCTATAGTGACTTAGTTTTTGAAAGATGTGACATTTCCCTGGTAGTACCACAGTGCATTTCAAGTGAGTGGATTTAATGTTGTGTATGGCATAGAAACCAACTCATAAACTACCTCAAGTGTATGTGTGTAAACCACACTGTTTTGTTTTTGATGAAATATTAAAACAGCCTTAAGTTAAAAAAAAATGTTGAAGACTGTGTTTTCTAAAACCTTCTCACATCTCTTGGGTTTATTCACTAGGCCACAACATGCTGAATAAAGGAGAACTGCTTCTCATTCCATTCTCAAAAGATTTGTTGCTACTGAAACTTGTCTAGGGGGGGAGAAGATGACAACTGTGCAGATTAAGGGGAAAAAAAGGATCCTTCAAGCTGACACAAATACTCCATTCCTGCTGCAGACTTCGTACTACTGATCAACACCACCCCACCTTGCACTTAAAAAGAACAGATTGTTCTGTATCATTTCTGGATCAACTGACTTTTATAATTTTATTGCCTGTTTTTAAAACCTATGGCAAGCCTAAAAATAATCTTTGTAGATGTTTACTGTTCAGTTAACTTTTTACGTTAAGATGTTGCAAACAGGCCAATCTGGCAGTAACTGCAGCGTATAGGAGAAGGCTAAAGGATATTTATTCTTTTTTTTTTCTAAGAAAATGTATCACCATCACAAGTACCATTTGATTCAGCCAGACAATAGGGAAAATCCTCTTTTCCTCACCTAGTCAAAACTACTGATAATTTCAGTCTGATGAGTATTTTAAGGTCTGAATTTAAAGGCCCAGTTACCTCCAGGTTTTGCACAGAAGCAATTTTAAAGCATTTTGAATTTCTCAGAGGGAGAGTATTCATATAATGGATATTTGCTTCATAAACTGTCATGGATGGAAACAGAGGAAGAAACACTATTTAGAACAATAAAATATATATATTTTCTCAGAAATTTAAAGAACTATTGGAAGCCAGCAATCCAGAAACACCTTTAATTTAAAAGCCCTTGCAATACCCAGTTTCCAATGATTTTATATGCAGTTCTTCATTTTATTTATACACAAATCATTCTCTTCCCATTTTTCATGGTAGCCCCTAAAATGTTCTTTTATCTGCAGATCCACTGGTGTTTTTTTAGTTCTTTATAAATGATATATGGTTTATATATATATATAAATTTCTCAGTTCTCTATTCTTCTGTCTTAAAAGAGGGTTGCCAGATTAGGAGTCTGAGCTGCCCAACTGCTGAGGCAGCTCAATTCAAGGTCCAGGGACCAGGCTATGTCAGGTATCTGGTGGGAGGAGACGTAAGTGTGGAGCTTTTGAATCATTTGAATCCCCTGAAGGTGAGGATTCTACAACTCAGATGCATTCCCATTTTATCCACATGGTCCTCTGCCAGGGAACCAAACACACAGCTTTTAAACTCTTTAAAGTACATAAAAATTATATTAAGATACCCAACCATATTAAGACTTCGTTATATAATTTACAGATTCAGGTTATATGGCCATCATAATCTTGGAAGTAAAAGATGTGAGGGTGAATTTGGTGTTATCTTCAGAAGGGCACTCTGCAGAGAATAGGGTAGGTTTCACTTTCCATTTATAAAATGAAACTTGACCTGAAAAGATATTACGCTATTTTCAAGTGATATGGGAATTGGTCTTAGTAACAGAAGCGTAGTTTTGTGTGTGTTTAACCTACTTTTCTCTAAGTAGATATATTTTAATGCAATGAGGACTGTCTGGGATGTGCTTTAGTAGTCCTTTAATGCACACTGCAGATGTTGATGACCCAAGAAAGCTTTCTGTGCCTTCTGAGGTATAGACATACATTCTTCCAAAATATACTCTAGTGGATCTTAATGCTGTAGTATAAGACATAAACAGGTATTATGTGCATTTTAATGTCTTACCATAAAAATGTGAATTTAAGGTAAAGAAACATCTGTGAAATTAGGCATTTTGAGTTTTTATTTAATCCATCATTGCTTTTTAAATCTACTGTCAGTAAACGTAAGAATGGGGCAAGGCTGTGTTCTTTTAGTAGAAATACTAAGAAGTTGCCAAACATTTTAGGAAAAAAAAATCAGGCTGTATTTTGTATCTCTATTATTAATTTATATTCTGTAAAAATAGTATGGAGTTTTTTCAGTCAAAAAAGCAAGCAACAGACTCTAAAAAAAAAAAAAATAGCTGAATCAAAAAAGGAGGATGGTTAATAACATTTAATATGTCTGTGCAGTGAATTCAGTTTCTATTACATCATTAAGGTGCAATGAAGTAGTTGTGGGATGTGAGATATATGAGAGAGAACTTCAGACAGAAGCAATGTACAGATAAAATAGATGGTTTTGTTAAGCCCTTACTATTGAAAATAGCATAAAACCTCGGCATTATTTTGCCTACCAAGCAGAAAAATAATGTTTGTTGGGGTATCTAGTTGTAAAAGCAGGTACAGCCTTTCCTCTACAGGAAATTTTATAGTTAAACATGTGTAGCATCCTTTACAGGGTCAAAAACTTTTATAGGTTGTTAAGCTCCAGTTATTGAAATTATTAGGAAGTTGCTTCTGCCCAAATTCAAGTGCAAAGAAGACCATATGCTAAAACCAATAGTATGGATTGTATTTAGCAGTAAATGTGAGGTAGAGAGAGAAAGAGATAGCAATAGAAAAAGAGGTGGTGAGGGGGAGAGAAAGACTGATAGAGACAGATTAAATAGAAAATATCACCACTCCTGGGATCCTGATGGCATCCTGTTGATCCTTTTTTTCTGGTCTTATCTGTGGTGAGATTCCCACAAAACATAGAGTTCAATGGATTAATATATGTTCAGGCCAGGTGGGAATGCCCAGGTGCCTCCCCTTGCGGGGCAAGTTTGACAGTGTTTCTTGCAACAGACTCTGGATCTGTTGCATCACTTTGCCTCATGTGCAGTCCTCTGGTGCAAGGCCTCAGGAATGAATCTGGGGGATGCTTTGGGGGTCTTTGATGGTTTATGACACCTCCTCAGCTACCTCTCACATGAATGTCCCATGTATGTGGCCTTCCTGGAGTGGTGAATTTTACAACCGGGCCAGTTTGTGTGAGGGAGGATGGGTGTTCACTGCCTCTGACCAGAGGTTACACCACAGCCTCAAAACTCTCCACCTCCCCCTTGGTTGTGGGAGCCTGTGCAAGCCTGGCCTCAGCAGATGGGCCTGTGGATTATGGCCTCCCCTACCATGAACCCAGGCACAGCTGATTTTCAGGACAACTTCTGAGTTTGGCTTTCTTGTGAATACATTCTCCTCCTTCAGCCTTGTTTACTTCTCCCTAGACCTGAGATAATTGGGCATTAACATCACCATTCTTTTATCTCAAGTTCCCACACGGTGGCTTAACTCAGTTCAAAGTTCCAGTCAGGAGGCTTATTCAGAGAGGGGTGGGCTTTGGTCATTGCAGCTTCTTTATACAGTTTTGCCATAATGGGCCAAAAGTCCTTCATGACAACGTTCAAGCTATGAACCGTATTATTTCAGTCTCTCACTCAGGTTATGTGAGTTTCTGTAGAAAATAAGAGAGAACTATCAGTGACACTCTCTTAGTCTTCAGGTATGAATGAAATACTGTGAAGATATTGCTATACATTAACTTAAACAGTGACTCTCATACAAATACTTTGTGCAAGATTTGGACTTCAAACTGGATTGAGTTCCTATCCGAGAGAAAACATCCTTATTTTTCTTGCAGTTACTGAGTTAGGATCCTTCCAAGCATGTGGTTGGAAACATCATCGTCATCACAGCAGGCCTCTTACTTGCAGAGTTCTCAGTACTGAAAGGAACTTAAGGCCAAAAGCTGGCCTTCAGGAACATCAAAGAAAAGTAAGGGAAAAGCCATCAGGGAACTGATGCTATTTGAAATTAGATTTTTGACTTTTCAAGACAGTGATCATTGCTTCTTGTGCACTTGTTCTCAGCACAGGAAAATATGGTTGTACTCTTTGAAGTCTTCAGATGCCAAAGGCTTACTAGAAAATGCTAATACTAATAAAGGCTGATTAAACATATGTATTATAATGTTGTAGCACCATGCACGTAAGTATTGTAAGTACAATATCCTTACACAGCTATTCAATTATCTGTCAGAAAGGTATCACACTGCACCCAGGAGAGCCTCGTCTGTTGTAGTAATTTACAAACAATTCCAGCTCCTTTTGGTTCCTTGATTTCTTCCACCTTTTTTGTTTTGTTTTGTTTGGCTGTTTTATGTTGGTGGGCTGTTTCTTGTATAAATTAAAATGCTGGCTGGCTCTGTATTTCTTTTCCACTGATTGATGGGCACTGTGATATGTAGGTAGTTTCTGGAAGGGGAGAGGGCTTTTGTGTAGAAGGGACAAGTTTGCTTTCTTCTGAAGCACTTTGATATTGCCAATTAGTAGCTGTGAGGGAGGTTTGTCTTCAAGAGGCATTGGCACAAACAGTTGAAATTTATAATTATATTCTTCAAAGCCTCATAGTAGGTAATACTAATTTGTTAGAACTCATACAGTGAACAAAACAAACCTCTTTCATAGTCTCCTTCTCTCTGAGTGATTATTGAATAGAACAGATACTCACATACCGTATTTGAGGCAACTTCAGGATGGGAGGGATGGCATTAAAAACTTAGGGGTTTTACCCTTGATTATTTTCAGCTACTTAATAACTCAGGTTTTTAGATCATGCTTTCAAGAAGGAGGTTGGCACAGTAGTTTGCTGTGAAAGATTTTCAAATGATTATGTAAATGTGAATATTTATAATTCCTGAGAGTTTAGTATTACAGATTTGAGAATACTCAGACTCCAAGATGTCATTTTCATGTTACAGTTTCATATTTAGTAAACTAAGATGATGTTATTTTTTGGGGGTTTTTTTAAAGGGCTGTATTTTGGCTCCATTAGACAAAATAATTAGAATGTTAAAATGAATTACTGGGGTGTATATTGGAGATATACCAGTGAAACATTATTTTAATTTGGTAGCCTATTTGAAAACTACTGATTTTTTAAAAAGTCAAAATAAATTTTCTCAATTTCTTTCACTTGGAAAAGCTGTTGAGAAATTAGAAAAAAAAAAGTGAACATGTTAGAAGTTCTGACAGATTAGATGTTTGTCAAAGTGAATGCAGTATTCAAGATGGATTTTGCTGGGGCACTGGAATATATGTACTGAAAAAGCTACATATGGTCCCTAAATGTGACATCCTCAAAGGCAGTTTGAATGACACAAGTAAAGGTGTGCTGTGCCAAAACCAGGTGAGGACCATAGCAAAAAGCTACAGTCAGCTGCAGATTTCACTTACAAATATAGAAAAAGTCTTTATAAGTACAGAAAAAAAAATACGGAAAAACAAATGTTATTGTTCTGGGTATCCTGTCTTCAGCAATGTCCAAAAACAGAAGATTAAGAAAATGTGTATAAGTAGAGCAAGCACATCATTATTTGTTTTGGCTTTTTTTCCCATAGTATGTCAGTCTCTAAAAGTTGCCATTCACAGACTTTCTGATCCACCACTTGGTTTTGGTGCTTAATAAGCTTCAGTGAATTTCTCTTCTGTGAACTTGTTATTAACTCTTTGAATTCAAGTCAGTTTTAGCATCTGCAGCCTTTTGTTGGCAACAGGTTCCACAGCTTTACTAACTCCTGGGTGAAGGAACACATCCTTCTGCATGTGCAGCTGCCACATGCTGGCTTTATCCCAGGCCTCTCCAGCTTCTTTTAGTGAACCAATGCTATTTAACATCTTTGTTAATGACACAGACAAAGGGATCAAGTGCACCCTCAGCAGATTTGCAGATTACATCCAGCTGAGCCGTGAAGTTGACACACCTGAAGATCAGGATGCCATCCAGGAACACTTGGATAAGCCTGAGAAGTGGGGCAATGAGAATCTCATTAAATTTAACAAATCCAAGTGCAAGATGCTGCAGCTGTGTTGGGGCAACCCCTCATGTTGATCAAGGCTTGGGGATAAACAAATCAAGAGCAGCCCTGCAGAGAAGGACTTAGGGTTGCTGGTGGGTGAGAGGCTGGACATGAGCCAGCTGTGTGCATTTGAAGCCCAGAAAATCAAATGTGTCCTGGGCTGCACCAAAAGTGCTGTGGCCAGCAGGACAAGGGAGGTGATCCTGCCCCTCTGCTGTGCTCTGGTGTGTTCCCACCTGCAGTGCCACATCCAGCTCTGGGGTTCTCAGCACAGGAAGGACATCAGTCTGTTGGAGGGAGTCCAAAGGATGAGTCCAAGATGATCAGAGGGCTGGAGCACCTCTCCCACAGTGAAAGGCTAAGAGAATTGTTCAGCCTGGAAAAGAAGGGAAGACCTTATTGTGGCCTTACAGTACCTGAAGGGAGCCTGCAGGAAAGCTGGAGAGGGACTTTGGGACTTTTCACAAGGGCACTCAGTGATAGGACAAGGAGGGTATGAATGGCCTTAAGGTGAAATAGAGTAGATTGACATTAGATATTAGGAAAAAACCACAGTGAGGGCGGTGAGGCACTGGAACAGGTTTCCCAGAGAAGCTGTAGATGGTCTATCCCTGCATGTGTTCAATACCAAGTTGAATAGGGTTCTAATGAACCTTGTCTAGTGGCAGGTATCCTTGTCCACAGCAGGAGGGTTGGAGCTAGATAATCTTTAAGGTCCTTTTTCTTGTTGGAGGAAGACTGACCAGTCCCTTGTTCTGCTGGTTTCTGGCTTCTACTCTTTTACAGTATTAAGTTATCCACTCTTCTCTTTCCATGAAGTGAGTCCTACTGTGCTTTCTGGATGGATGTGAAACGACATGGACATTAAAGGAGATCTTAAGATTTTACTTAGCTATGTAGATAAAAAGATCCTTTAAGAGTCTGAAGCACTATATAATCTCATAGCTGTCTAAATAGAAGTATACTCAGCATATTTTTTTTAGCCAAGGCAGCACATATGGACCATTCAATTTTGAAAATTGTGAGCTTTGATTTAAACATTATAGTCATTTAAAGGAGGAGTTAATTAACATGAGGTAGATTACTGCAAAAGATTTGGTTCCCATTCATTTAAATGTATGAGTTTTAAGTGATTTACAGTCTACTCAAAATCAAGTTACTTTTCACTGGAACTCTTGTGATGCAGTTTTCCTGAAATGTCAGTGAACCAAGAAATGTAGGAAGAAGAACACATATTTGAATAAATAGAAAGTTACTAGTAAAAAAAACCAAATCAAAATGCATAGTTGATTACTGATATCTTTTCAATTTATGGTAGATTCATTTGAACTAATTAAAAGCAAATAAACCTAATTTTAAAACAGGAAACAGTTGTGTATATGCTGTAATGTTCTTTATATAATCTATTTATGCAGTTTTAATTCTTGCACTTATGAACATTTTTATGCATTCTACAATGTTTTTTCTGATTTGTTGTTGCACAAATTTGTATTCTTTTGAGTGGAACTGAAAAGTAATAAGTATGAAGTCTGTTTTAAATATTTGTGTTCATGTTTCCACAAACTTTATTTAGAACTATAGCTCATGAAAGTCCAGTAAAGACCCCATCTTCCTGAATCCAGATCACCACCCTTCTGGGTAACTCCCCCCAGTTTATATACTGGGCATGACAGTCTGTGGTGTGGAATATCCCTTTGGCACCTCCCTTGACACTGCTTGGGATGCAACCCAGGACACAACTGGCTTTCTGGGTCACCTCTCCCAGCTGTGCTCCCTCCCAGTTTCTTTTGCTGCCCTTCTCACTTGTAGAGCATGAGGCAAATAGAAAAGTCTGACTTAGGATAAACATGATTTAGCAAAACCCAAACACATCAGTGTGTTATCAAAACCAATCTCATTCCTAATCCAGAACACAGCACTGTAACAGCTACTGAGGAGAAATTAATTACCTCTACCCAGCTGAAACAAGGACACTGTCAATGCAGAACTCCCTCTAGGATGAGACTTATGTTCAGGTTGTTCCATTGCTGTAGAGTCATAGAAGGATTTGGCTTGGAAGGGATCTTCAGAGGTCATCTGGTTCTCACCAGGGATATCTCCCAGTAAACTATGTGACCTTGAATGTTTCCAGAGATGGGGCATCCATCACACAACCTGGTCCAGTGTTTTACCACCATAAATGTAAGTCTTCCTTAAATCTAGTCCAAATGTTTCCTCTTTTAGTTTAAAATTATTACCCCTTATCCTATTGCTATAGACCCTATTAAAATATCTGTCCTCATACAAAAGAGCTTTAAACTGGAAATATCAAAGTACTCAAGAAAATTAATAAAACTGCTGTAAATACTTCAGAATTTGCACAAAATTTGTTTCCATTTCAGGAAAAATGGAAATCTCAAGGTGACATTTTTCCCCAGATCATGATGTGTCTTTCTATGGAGCTTAAATAATTTAGTAGGAGTAAACCAACAACATTTCCCAGAACTTGCATGAAAAATTTTCTGACTTTGATGGTAAGAGAAAATTTTGAAAGCAGTAATGAACTCCAGGAAACCAGTTGTTTATTTTGTAAGTATCTTTGAATAAAGGCTCATTTAATCCTCATTGATTTAATAGTGTGTGACACTAAACAAAACTGGCATTACTCATTGTTTTTTGCATATTTTTGGTTTAAATTCCAGCATTCAAGGGCTGATTAATGTCAGGCAGTTGCCTGAGCAAGCCTACACTCTACAGTAAATAACACTTTTTAATTAGTCCTGATGTGGATTGGAGACCGAATATCTGATTAGCATTCACAGCAGCAGTGGAGTGAACTTCATGAATTGTGTGAACCCATGCATTGTGTAACCCTCAGTAACCTCTCAGTGTTACATACATCATGTCCACACACCGTCCATATATTGTGCTGATATTTGCATAGCTGCTTCCCCAAGGCCCAGTAATTCTGAGAAGAGGGTGCTGAGTCAAGCACAGTGTCCCCTTATGCATTAGTCCTGGCAGGAATGATGTGTGGGCTTGCAGGCTGTTCAGGACCAGCCACTGGAAATTCACCAAGGCAAATCAAAGAGGGTGCCCACGCCACAGGGGTTCCTCTTTGTGCACCCAGGGCAATTAAGGTGTGAGGATTTCCATGACTCAAAATATCGTCATTGATGCTGTTCTGTAGGCAGATGGCAGTGACAGGGTGGTGCCATCTGCAGTGGGGGTGTTGCCCAGAATTCTTCTAAAAAAGATGCAGCTCTAAGTCTTTTTCTAAGACTCCTTCATGTCAAATTTTTCTTTTAAAAGTTGTTGAACGAAATTTTTGAAAGGAAAAATAGAATTGTCCCATGTCTATTCTCTTTTGCTGCCTTGATTTATGCATTCAGGCATGTCTTTGAGGATGCTCTTTTCTCAGTTTCAGAAAATGGTTCTAATTTTGGAAGATGGAAAGATCTGCAGTGTATATGTGGAACTCCTCTGGTCAAGCATTCAGAGTATGATCCTGTGAGTTCCATGTCACACTCTGAGCCCTGATGACTGCAGATTTGAGTCCCTGACACTGAGCTGTATGGGCTTCAATACAGGAAATCAAAACCATCTTCCCCAAGCTCTGGGGTGACATACGGTTTTCCATGTTCAGATGGGTGGTACCTTTTGGGTGCTGGTTCATTCCACTGTCTTCAGGCTGCTGTTATGTATTTCTAGAATGGTTGGTGGTCATCTGTTTCCTTTGTATAGTTTCAGGATGAGGGCTACTTTTTTCACTGCATTACTTGTGTAAGAATGACTTGCAAACAATTAAGATTAAAATTAAGTCCTACGTTATCAGTTATATGTGTGCGTATACATGTATATATAGATATATAATTAACTGATGGGCACAACATGTGGTGTAATCCAACAAAAAGATAAACAGATTTCCAGAGCCACTCATAAGTTATTAACACAGAAAATGCAACTAAAATGCGAGCTAAAATCTCTTTATTTCTTTCTTATTTACTCTGCTACACTCAATTTTTAATGATTGCTTTTAAAGAGAAATTCATCTTATGTTGCTTTTTTTATTAATTATGAAAAGGGATCCAGATTCACAAATGCAAGTTGTTACATAAATTCCCTTGAGATTCTGTGTCATTTACTGCCAGATATTACAGAAGAAGCATATGCCAATCATTTTTGGTAGGCTACCATAATTATTTGTGGTGATTTAAGGCGCATTTGCATGCTACCTGCTGGTAGCTTAAACACAGCAACTTACTATGTTAAACATAACAAATATGTTGAACCTGTTTAGAGGCAATAATGTGCAGGACTCATAGAAATATCAATTCAGAATCTAGTCAAGATGTTTTCTGATATTGTGACCAGTTATCATTTCATTTATTTGCCGCATAAACAATTATTTGTGGTTTGATGAGCTGTGGAGAAAGAAAAATGGAAAATTTATATTCTTTTCAATCTAGGAAATCATGTAATATATATTTTACCTGCATGCATTATTTACGTTAGGAGCACTCCAAGAGAAAAATGGGAAAAAAATATATGGAGGAGAAACAAAGATCCTCTTTCCTTTTTTTTTTTTTTTCCCCTTTTTCCCAACATCCTGAGCATACCAGATCACAGTATTGGTACCTCTGTGGCGGGGAATAAAACCTGAGGTTTTAGAGAATGCTAGAGTAATGGGCGCATATCATCAGATAATATAAAACCCAGCTACAGTATGCTTTTGTCCATTCATAAAATTGGAAAATGGACCTCATGACTTCTTTGAGGTGTGAAGTAGAATGGTTGTGAAATTAGGAGTAGACTGGACTGTCCAGAAATAGGAGAATGGCTGTCACAGTGATCAGGGTTACTGCAGCCTTGAGCAAGGCTAGTGCCACACTCAGCTCATCCTGGGTGGCCAGTTGTCAGGCTAGCAGGCTGCCATACATGTAAATTTGAATTACAAGATTTCTACTTCTGTTCTTTTCCTGCTGTTTCACTGTGTCTTAAAATGTTCTGCTGTTCCCATGCAGATACTGTCCTCTTGCTGTTTTTTCTTTCTAGGATTTCATTCTGCTTGAGTTTTTACATATAGAAGATTGCTCTATAGCAGGCTTAGCAGACTACTGATTATTTCTAGTAGTTAAAAAAATTGGCTTTGTTTGTTTGTTCTTTTTGGTTTTTTGTTTTTGTTTTTGTTTTTTTGTTTTTTTGTTTTTACAAACCAATTTCTCAGATTTAGATCATGAATGATATATCTTGATGTATAAAAAAATTAAACTAAGGAATGGATTGTATTGGAAAACTGTATCCTTTTAGCCATGAAGTTTCATAGGCAGATTTTCAGTCTCCAAAGTTATGTTTGACTTCTCCAGGTGGGAAAAAAAGTGGAATAATCTATTTTAAACTCCTGCCTGAGCTCAAGCAGTGGGGGTATGCTCACTCTTTTAAGCATGTCATTTAAATTAATACCCTATTTACTGCAAACAAGCTTGTTGGGAATAATAACAGTGGTTGTATGGGAAATGCCAGAACAGCTCTTGGTTGTAGTGCATGCAGTGAGTCCTCCTGCTCAGCTGGACTTCGACACAGAACAGCAGTTAATAAACTTCACTCTGAATAAATAAATACTGGCCTTTCTTTGTCACCAAGTGAAAATGATCACCAGCCAGCTCAGATGTGGTGACATGGATTTCACCATTGCTACAGATTTAAATGGCAATATTTAAAATAATTATTTATTAATTTAACTATTCCATGTAACAAGGTGACAGGGAGTAACTATGTGTGTGTGCCAGAAGATCCAGTAAGTTTGATTAAATATTTGTGACTCTTTAGGATGGAGGGTGATTCATCCACTTAGAGTCAGTACTAAAGGTTCAGTTGGGACAATGAAAATATGTTTAGAAGAAAAAAAAAAAATTCAAGCAGTGCTATCTCAGATATATTAAGAGTTTAGTTTTTATTTGGCTACCAAATTGTGTTCGTTCTTCAGGATGACTGCTCACTTAAAAAGACTAAATACATAATTTCATTACTTACTTATTTGCTGTATGATACCCCACTTCCCTTTTATCATTCCTTTGAGATTTTTGTTAAAATAATGGTCAGGTGTTTCCTCATCAAGACATGTTAATGAAAGACAAAAACACACAAACAAACAAACAAAAAACAAACAATCCCAAAACAATAATTACTGGGAATAGAAGCATGGCAGAAAATGTCAAAATTCATGCCTTTTGCACTTTCTTAATGGGTGATGTCAAATTAAACAAGCTGGATATTGTGCTATAGTGCCTTAGTTTACCCAGTTGTCCAAGTTAAGGTACTTCCTCTGTTTGGGTGGGCACTGCCACCACTTTCCAAACACACAAATGGAGCTGCCAAGAATTTGAACCATTGTGTAGAGTCAAATTTAGTTTCATTCTAAAGCTTCTGTGCAAGACACATCATGTTTGCCTGTTTCACATCCTAGTCAGAGGGGAACTGATCAAGATTGTCTCTTGTTTATATAGCATTTGTAATTCAAGTAATAGCAGTGATTAATAAATAGGGAATTTGTTCTTTTTGTCTTCTTATATGAAAACTGCTTTGTCTTGTTTGATTACAGTTGCACCTATTTAGAAGCTTGACTATTTGCCTATTGCAAGTATAGGCAGTAGAAGAGGTTTATCTGTTTTACTTATTCTTAAAGATGAGATTGCGTACCTGAACGGATTCCAAAATAAAATTTGGAAATTCCACTTATCTTTTATATATTTTGTGTAGACAAGGTTTAAGCTCTAAGCTGATGAAAAATGTACTGCTAAAGCCTGTCTGTCAGTAAGAAGAGAATCCTATCTCAGAAAGGGCATCTTCATATGTGAGGAAACGTGCTATGTATCCTGGATCTCTTTGTGTAAAAATTAAGCCATTCTCTAAGATTCAGAACACCAGTAATACAAAAGGCAAAAAATTCAGAATCTTTCTCTGCTGTCTGAGGTTTTGCATTAAAGCTTATTATTTTCATCAAGACTGCAGATATTCCCTTTTATTCTGTTTTCTAATAAAAGGAAATAATAATGTGTAGGAAAAATAATTACTTGAATAACAAATATTCATGGAATAGTCTGCTGGGAAACTCTTTCTCTCTTAAATGAGAATTTTAGCCAAAATTTTTGCATTTGGCATCTGCTAGATACAGTTTGTATCTTCACTTTTTAGTGGCCTGGATCTTCCTCTCAAAAACCCTACATTTTTATCTTTTCAGCTCCTAGTGTTCAAAAATGCTGTTAAAACTCTACCCACTAGAGCCTCAAAGAATAGCTAAACACTGTAAATTAAAACAATACAAGTATTCTCAAATACGTAAATATAATTAACGCTTCGTCTTGTACTGAAAATTACATCTGAGGTAAGACTATAAATAAAATTAGTTTTTAGTTGATGGTAGTTCTCTTCTTTATAGCTTTCTTTGCAGAGTGGGGAACATAATTATATTTATACTTGGAAAGAAAACCAGCTTCATTGCAGTCAATTATTAGATTGCATGAAGCTGGCTGTCCTGTCAAAAGAAGAGCTCCTGTCCTTGACTCTAAATTGATAACTCGCTCTTCAAACCTTGTAGGAACTTGCTGAGTGTATGTTCATTCCCACTTCCAGCAGGTTTCTTTTGATGCCATTGCCAGTCATCCAGTCCTTAACGGCCTTGAACATAATATGCTGCAAAATAAGAAATGCTTCAATGGCATTTTCTGGCTAGATTAAAATGGTGAAAAAGACAGCTGCCAGATTTTTTTGTATGTATTCCTGTAAGGTTTGTATTGTTTAAAAGAAATGCAGTAGATGCTAACCTTGAACACCCACTGCTTGCCAAACAGAAATTTTGTTTCCTTTAAAATATTTAAAAATACACATTTACTACTTTTAATTAAGAGGTGAGTCTCTGTGAGGTAAGAAAATGGGGTAGATACACTAAAATAATTGTGTGTGTCAATGCATCTCTGTTTCTGTTCTGGGTATGTGTGGCACTTAAAATTAGATATTCTGATGTATTTTAGAATGCAAATAACACAGTATTCCTCAGAAATTTGGGTGTGTGCAAATGTCCTCATCTGTAGTGATACTAGAAAAATAGAATGTCTGTGCTGAGGGGAAAATACACTTTTACAAGAACTGAAGTCCCAGGAGGGTCTGGTATCATTCCCTAACTTCAGGGTCTGGATATGAAACCAGCTTCTACTCCGGAAGTGTGTGTCCTGTGCATGAACATGAGCTGCCTTCAGACAGCTGTAGGACCTGCCCCCAGATCCCTGTTTATAGGTGGTGTTGGGTTTTGTGGGCCTGCTTCAGGCACTGTCATTGTTCCTCTGTTGAAAGGCACAAGAACATTTGGTTCTTTGATTGGGAGAACAGTGTGGCTTCCTTCTTTAGAGGAGGGTTCTACAGCTTCCTCTCAGTTGGTCAGTGGCAGTCATTTTTAAAATACTGGTGTCCATCAGTTACTCCTTTATGCAATTCCCTAAAAAATGAGGTCAGAGAGGAAAAATAGAGATGTCTATGATGAAGCCTGGGAAACAGATTGGATCCCTGACAGGAAGGAAGAAAAGTGGCTGTGCAGTGTTTGACCTCCAACTGACCAACAAAGAGTTTCAGCTGCAGCTGAAGAGGTGCATCCATGTTCTAACAGGGAAAAGAATGCTGAAGGGAGAAAGGATGGTGTGGCTGGCAAGTTATTGTGTAATGCTTCCTATGAGTCCATGAACCTAAGGCCTAATTAAACAATGCCTGGTGCATCTTTCTTCCCTCTGGAGTGGGACAATATCCTTTTCTGCTGTAGTAGTAATCCAGCATCAATGAAAGAAAATGTCAGTCACTTTGATGAACTTCCCAGCAGAATTGAACAGACCAGAAGCAAGGATGTTTGGGAGAGAAATTGAACTTTTAATATATTTAGTAGAGCAAGAACAAGCACTTATAGTCCTTCTTTTATTAAAACCGACTTAAAAGATCTGTTGAGAGTAGTTCAATATTATTTCTTTATTGTTTCACAGTGAGACATCAAATATTTTGACTGCAAGAAAAGGCTGATTCTTTAAAGTCTTACTAAGGGTAACATCTGTGAGCCAACTAAGTTTTTATTTCTTTCGTACTGACATCTATTCAGGAAAATTTAGAGATTTGCAAACTGAACTTGAGACAATTACTTGAAAAAGTTATCTAAAGACCATGGCTAATGTCTTTGTGCCATTTTGGATTGTACCTTGTTTTTAAGTTTTTTAATTATCAATCAGCGCTCTGAGGTCCTGGCCAAACTGCAGGGCACCTCTGCCTCTCTATTCCATAGCCCTGCATGCTGGGGGCACAGATGGAATGTGTTGCAGCTCCTTTCCAGGCTCTGCAGTTCAGGTTTCCTGTCCATTGTGGAGTCAAAGGCCTTGTCCTAAGATCAAATCTGTTTACCTGTCCTAAAAGTCTGAAAGACTTCTGTGTCTGTTACTTTTATTGTAAGCTGATCCTTCCTATGTACACCTAATGTAACCTTAAACATTTTATCTAGTGCCATGATGGACCTTGAGTTCCTTGTCTTCAGAGTGCCTTTTCTCTTTTAATTTATTCCCTGTTTCTCGCCATCTGCCGATAGTTTCAGTTGCTAGATTTCCCATATGAACTGATAATAATAGGCCAATAATGCTGTAAAATGCATAAGAAATATCATCCAACTTGTCTTACTGTAATGATCTTCTTACAGTCTAGTCTGCCTCAAATGAAAAGTGTAATCTAAGTGCATATTTGTCTGCAAAAGAAAATGAAAAGTCAGAGATGTCTTCAGCCTAGTTTTTACCCTTTGTAATTTTTCTTAAAAAAATATGAAAATGTATCTATTACATGACATTTTTAGGAAGCAGTAAAAATATATGCTTATTAAAAAACTTCAAATAATAGTTGTGTTTCAATCTTCTGTTATCATGTATTTTGCTGGGGCTGTTATTACGGACTCATTGCTTGCAATTTTGAGTGCTTATGAATCTTAGGAAATAGAAGTACGTTTCTACCCTTCATGTTTGTGAGAGAAAATTTGTGACTTGTTGTGGTTTAAGCCTAGCTGGTAACTAAGCACTGTGCTGCTTGCTCACTCCACACTCCCTGGTTCTCCCTGTGGAATGGGGAAGGGAATCAAAAGGGAAACTTTGTTGGTTGAGAAAAAAAAAAAAGAAAAAAAAAAAAAAATAGTGTTCTAGAATTGAAAAAAAACAAAATGATACAGATAAACCCCAAGAAAAACAAGTGATGCACAATAGAGTTGCTCACTACCCACTAACAGATGCCAAACCCCATTCCCCTGGGCTGTGGGTGGCTGAGGTGGGGGAAGAGAGTGAGCAGCTGTTTGGGGCTTAGTTGCAAACTGGGCCTAAAACAGAACAGATCTTTCTGGTGCCCAGTGTGGGGTCGGTGTGCCAGGCCCTCAAATCCACACAGTCCAGTAATCCTGGTTATCCATCTCCTCCACCTGACTGGGGGGGGCATGTCCCTCTAATCTTGATCACAAGATTCCCCATTTCTTTCTCATTGAAGTGGACTAGGACTTAATTCTAAAGTCCCTAATGTAATCAGCCCTTCCATTCTGCCTGGGAAACTGTCCACTGGAAGTTGGAGCAACAAGTTTCCTTAAAGAACCCCCATTTGTGACTGCTTTTGCCTGCCATTCCCACAGCCATGCCTCTAAGGTCGAGGTATGCTTTCAATCCCACTTCAATGCTCATGTCCTCTCTCCATGGTCCCACTTAAACCTCAACATTCATTCTTAATCACCGTCTCTTCCTTTATTTTCCCCTCTTTTCCCAACCCTTCCCTTCCTGTTTCCTTTCCCTTTGCTCCACTTTCCTTTAATGAAGAATTTGCCTCTACTAATTTCGTCTAAAATATAAATGTTAGCATTTTTATGCTAATCAAATTTATTTTTTTGAGCTTTAACTCATTGGAGAGCCAATGTTCATTAGGAGATGTCTCTGTGCCTTTTCTGGGCAAATTATTTTTTAATTATTTCATGATGTTCTCTGTGTTTCTATAATAATTACTGACTTGTATGTAGCTCTGAATAGAGAGCTTTTACAGAATACCAGCTTTTCATGTAATACGTCCCACAATATTAGCTTCCTCCATAATGTAGCTGATGAATAAGATGATTAAATAATTTAGTTGTTTGATAAAATTTATTTGTAAAATTTACATAGAGACAATGAGGTCTATTATAAAGTCTTTGGAAACAACACAGGAATGACAATGAAAGTATACAGCAGTAAAAGAAGATTGATGTTTTGAGATACCTAAGTGTATTCAAACCAAAAGATTTGCAACTGCAGTTATCTATTAAAACATGATTTCAGTCTACCTCCTGACTTTACTTTTTATTTTTTACTTTTTCACCAGCTGGTGAAACCACTGGGTTTAGGTAATGTTCTTTGGCATAAAATGGTTTCAGTTGCTGTCTGAATTTGGAATACTTTGGAGATATCATTTTAGTCTTCTTACTACTGAAGGCATTCTAGAATATGTACATGCAGTTGAGTTACTACATGGAATACTCTGCCTATGCTTCACTCCCTTACAACACCTGGGGGAAGACTTTACTACCAATTCTACATTTTCCTCACATGTTATTTGTACAGTACCATGTAGTTCTAAGACTACGGCTTATTTAGTTGATTATGGTGCAGTGTAAGGTAGTTTTGGTTTGGTTTTTTTCCATACCAGTGTAATTTGTGTGTTAATTTCCTCAGTCATTATTTAAGTTGGAGGGTTAATTTAATCCATGATTATCTTCCTGTATGTATCATGTTTTTTGGTAATTATCTTTTAAAACAGATGCTTTGGATTTCCTTCAGATCCCCTTGTGTTGTGTAAAGATAAGCAGTTGCAGCCAACAGCTCTATCAGTTAACCAAGTTTGTGTTTTAACCTTTATTTCACTCAAAGGCAGTAAATTAAAATTATATATAAAACTTCCATATACTTAAATCCCTAGTCTTTCTAGTCATTCAGATTTTAACAAAGTCTTATCTTAGACTTTAATTTTGTTCTGCTTCTAGAAAGGAATTTCTGCTTCTGTTGAAAAGTCACCTTGTGCTACACATCCAGTATCTTTAGTCTTTCCTGTGTCCTGTACTCTCTGTTTCCCCCATCTCTCCCATCACTGTAGTTTTGATGAAAGACAATTGAGTGAGAGAACCAACAATTCAGGCTGAAGCTATTCTGGGAAATTTTTTAAGTTTAGATTTTGGATAAGTTTGTGATATAGGGTGATTAATAAATCAGCATGCATAAAAAATGGTAGAGGACAGTCTCCTGAACATTTTCATTCCTCTTGGGTAAAGGGCAGTGGTTTTAGGTCACAACCTGAAAAAATCTTATTTTCAGCAAGAGTGTATAACAAATAGCTAGGCATTTGTTTGGCAAAGTCATTCACTAGCCATGCTTGGATTTTCACTGTTTTCAAAAGTTTGAGTTAACAGAGGCTTTCCAATGACATGATAAATTTGCCTGATGAAACTTTGAGCCCTTTGTATCTCAGCACTTACTGCAATGCCGATTCAGTGAAGACATTCAATCTGTTTGAGGAAGAAGACATAATCACCCCATTGCCAGAAAAGCAGCAGCCTTCCTCAGGTTTAGAATGCTATGTGTGGCACTAGTGTAGGGTGCCTTAGTGTATTTTTAGTGGTGATTAATGGAAGGTATACTTCCAAGACCCTAAAAAATCAATGGAACTTTTGGTTTAAGGTTTACTTGTAATACATTTGTAATTAATATGTCCTGCTGGGGATGCTACTGTGCTGTGTCTTTATTGTCTTTCTAAAAGCTTTGCCAAAAAAAAAAAACACCAAAAAACACACACCAAAAACAACAAAAAAAACCAAACACAAAGTCATATTATTTGTTAAGCAGAATTTTTGGCTGTCTACATTGATTTCAACATAAACATTATGAACAGCTTAAATGCTGCAAAAAGGAGGAAAGACAGAGACAGAGGCAGTTATGTAGGCTGGTTCTATTTTTCCTGTGTGATACAAACCAATACAATTATATTCTATTGTCAGAATGTCACTGTGCTCATATTCCCAGAGAGATTCAGTAGCATTATGGGCGCAACTCTTTCACAGTGTTACAGAAGGGACTATTGATTACTCCAACTTTATAAAGAATGTGAAAAAGCTCCCTTAAAGTGCATAGATCTTCCGTTTCTCCTCTGCAAAAATTACTTTTGTTCTGCAAGATTAGGGAACAAAATAAGGTCTCTGATTTAGTTGCATGTTTTAATTTTAAATTTGTCCTACAGCTTCAGGAATTCTGTACATGACTTCGACTCGCATAATGACTCATGAGTTTTTTCATCCCATAATGTAAAGCATTTTTATAAAACCATTTCTCATACAAAATGTGAGGCAGGAAATAGAGTTGCTGGATATTGTTATTTAAACAGATAATTCAAGGTATTGAGTAGTGCAATTAATTCATATGTGAATCTGTTCAGTTCTGGTTTTCAGATATTTAATAAAGTGGCAGCATCTGTGTTAAATAGGAATTAGCTTAGTTGGAATGGGTTGTGCACAGTGTGAAAACTGTCTAGAAAGCAAGGATTCCCACTGCTGTAGAAAATTTGTGTTGTGGATTTGTTTGTTCCACAAAACAGAAACAAGGCCTTACCAAAAAATGAAGGGATTGAAAGGAGCTTTTGCTTCAGAAGAGCAGTCAGAGAGCAAGGTCATGGCAGAACAGATAATAGCACTGAAGTCAGTGCTGCACCCATAAATATGTATTGTTGAGAAAAAATTAATTTAGCACAGGATACTGTCCTTAATTGTAGCCTCTGTTTAAATAACCTTCCAAAGGAATTGGTACTTCCTAACGAAATATGTTTTTCATAAAACTCCCAGCCAGCTCTAATGAGGGTTGCAGTGAGCACCAGAACAACATTGCTGACAGGAAGGCAAATGTTTTCTTTATAATACAGATTCCCAATTTGACGTTGCTCTGTGGTAAAAAATGGAATATGTGCAATGTAGGTCAGCATGGCGTCAATTCTAGAAAATTAAAATACAGACACTTCCTCGCAAATCAATCAAAGCATCCATCCAACTTCACAAATTAGAAAAACTGTGGACATGTGAAACTATTTTGCATGGCACAAAATAATCACTACTTTTTATTGTGGTTCTCAGTAGCTCTCATACATACAAAAATATCTAAAAATTCATAGGTGCACATAAAACTTGCTCATAAAAAATTATGTCTATATTTTTCATATTTCATGCTTTAGTCAAAGCATCAGATCAAAAACTTGGTTTGAATTTTAGAAAGAGTGCTTTTTTTTTTTTTAATATTGTCATGTGGGGGAAAATCACAAGTATTTCCTTTCATCTTTCACTGATGCTAAGTACAAAATGTGAGTTGTCTGTCAGCCACTTAGAGAACTGAGGCCACAACCCAGTACAATTCCATGCCCTATTAACATGGATCTATTTCTAAGATCCTGACTAGAATAATTCTGGCTCATCTCTTTCGGTGTACCTCCAATTTTTTTTTCTGACACACAGAGCACCTACTAGGCATTTAAATTTTATATAACTTCCTGTGTGTTTGGGTTTTTTTTTCCTTGATTCTTTCCTTGGGTTTTTTCTTCAAATTATTTTTCGTGTTTTTTTTTCCTGATTTGCACCTTAATTGCCAAATCTTCTTTGTTTTCTAGATATATTACTTTTTAGTTCTGGGTTATTTGTTTGAAATAATGACATGTGCTTGAAATAAAGTAAGCATCATTATCTCTTAAACAATAGAACCCTGTTTAAGACAGATATATGTAGAAGAATCCTGTGAGCTTAAATGTATTTTCCTCTTTTACTTTGTGTCCTGCATTCCGTATATATTCTGACATTGTCTTTTTATAGCTTTCTGGTCTTTTCTTAATTATTGTTTTTGCCATTTGAACTAACCAGAACAATTGTTTCATTTCAGTTTGGAAGACGTTACATTGAAGACCTTTTTAATGATTTTCGAGATGGACGAAGACTTCTGGAGCTCCTGGAATGCCTTACAGGCCAAAAACTTGTATGTGGAAGCTATTTTTAGGGGTCTAAATAGGTTTCAGTTTAATTTTAAATTGAGGAAACATTGTGACTGAGAGCTGTGTTAGACAGTTTTATGCACTTACTAAGTACGTGGCACAGAGAAACAAGACTGAGGCAGTGATATTTAGATATATGGGTCTGAGCTGGAACAGAATTTAATGTGTAGAATTATAATGGTTTTCTAATGTCATACATATGGTCTATCTTGTCTGATTGTACTTGTCTGAAAAGAGAGAACTGCTTGCTCTGATTAAGCTGGAAATTCTGAAGTGACACAGTCACACACATTTTTTCATGTCTTCTCTTGTGTTCCTGGTTGGACTTTGTGAGTACAGCATCTTCTCATAAGAAGGCTGGGAGATTCTGAATAAAAATCCAGAGATAATATACTTGTACATAAATATTAAACAAACTGATGCTTATCTGTTTAGTTGCCATAGCAATATTCTTAAATTGTGCCATGCAGAAGACAACTAATAATTATAAAAATAATCTGGAATTATCTAATTTTATATGCATTTCAGTGATTCCTTCACTGAAAATTACCTTCTAACTGTGGATCCAGTTTGTTTCAAAATTGACTCTATTTCATGTTGGGAAGCTGCATAAGCCCAGTGCATGTTAATATTCTGTTCTCATAAAGTTATGAAATAGAAAACTACAGGTGTAATATAAGATTTGAGTTACATATTGTGTACTCTACATTCCGATTTTGGACAGTCAAGTTTGGTTCACTTTCTTTGTAGGCAAAAGAAAAGGGCTCCACAAGAGTTCATGCTCTGAACAATGTCAACAAAGCAATCCACGTTTTGCAGAGATATAATGTAAGTATTCAGCCAGCCAGGCTCAGAACAGCCTCTAGACAGCACACAAAATACATTTTAGGTGTTGAATCAAACACCTTGGTCTGTAGTTTTAAAGTACTGGAATCAAAGCATCTTTATCAATGTGAATTGGATACTTTGTCATTCACCATCAGGGTTGAATGTGTTTTAAGGAGTTTAAAATCCTCTTCCAGCAAATTTTGGCTAATACAGGGTGCTGTCTGAAGACAGATCAACCTGCATGATTTTATTGTAATAAATGATGTTTAAAATAAATTTTTAAAAGTTAAATACAAGAAGTCATCCATAGCTAGTTGCAAGATGCTGCCTATCAAAATATTTACTCACCATCTCTGAAAATATGAAGTCAGAAAACCCAAGGCTTTTCCTACAATATTTTTTTGTTAAGTTTCGAAGGCATCTGTCTCTCATTATTCAAAACTCTAATCATATCAATATCACTTTCAATTCTACCTAGTAAAGATTGATTTTTCAAGTCAGTATCCTGTGAATCATTCTTAAGTAAATATTCCCATATTATCTTCTTTATGCAGGCATTCTAATGGACCCATAATTTTAGCAGACTTTTCTTCTGGCCAACTAATTTTATCATAACTCTCCTCAAGAAATAAATAATAATAATTAAAAAAACCCTATAACACTTGCTTAGACTTCACAGTAAGAGGTGGCAAAACAAAGATAATGTATTCTGTGCTATGTATGATATTGGATTTCTTGATAGCTGCAGGAGGTCACTAATGCTTGAGTTCAAGGGCTGAATAAACTTATTGATTTTATAAATCTAAAGTAATCCACCTAAAGATTTGTACATAAATGAAAGTGACCTTATAAGATTGACATAAACACCTCCAGCTTGATTTTTCTTTTTATTTAATGGAATTTGATGTAAATAAATAGAAGGAAAAGCTTCTGATTTTTCAAAATCTGCAACATTTGACATTATTGGGGAAAAAATCATCAATACATTATTTCACACTATACAAGAAGATTTTGATTGCATATCTGGCTACAAATTATCATAGAAAATGCTTTTTGAAGTATTCAGTGCCTATCAGCTGAATCCACTGGTGTGCTTTTCACTCATTTTACAGAACACAATAATAATCCCTTTAAAATCTGGGAAGAAAACAGAGAGAATTCCAATTTTAGAAGATAGAAGGAAAAACATTGTTTTAAAAAGTGAAGTGGTCATCCAGTGGCCATTATATTCATATAATGAAAACCTTGTAAACTATATAAAAATTGATATAGTATATCTAGAGATATACTGTATCTTGTCAATATGAAGTCAGAAGACCTGCCTCTGAAATTGTTTCCTTGAGCTTCAATAATTTGATGAATGATTTCTCTGGGATTTCAGGAATGTAAAATCAATGGTTCTAAAGTGAATTAAAGCCTGTGAGTAGTCTAGATCTTTCTGCTGATATGTTCCATCTTTGCTCTGAGGTTCTGTTGTCATCTGGGGGGGTGAAAAATGCTGCAGCTTCCAGTCAATCCATTTCACAGGCTTTTTTGTTCCCATGGAAAAGTGACAGTGTTGAGGGGAGAGCGTGGGGGGTTGCCCCAGTATAGGCTCAGATCTCCCTGTGGCAAAGTGAGCAATGTTCCTCTGCTTCAGTAAAACAGATGTGGGCTCTGTGCGTTCAGGCTTCCTCTTCCAAAAAATGGGTTTGGTTTGTAGAATAGGCAGGCAGTGCCCTAATAAACGTTGCAGGGTGTCACTCACTGCAAGGAAGACCATTTTAAATTTAGCATCTAAAGTCTAAGTTCCATCTGGGAAATGTTCCAAGACATTGATGTTAGAATGAATAGCCATTTTCATGTGCTTTTAGTACAAAATGTGGAATTCTTAAAGAAAAGAGCTCTTTGAGAGTTTTAGAGTTCCTGAAAAAATATCTAATTTGTAAAAATGACCTATACATAGATCTATTGGAAAAAAAAAATGAAGATCAAGCAGCTTGTTTTGAGGGTGAAAAACTTTAGTCAATTTGCAGATGTAACTTCAAATAACTTCAAAAGTGCACTAGAGACTGCGGAATGTAGTTTTTGAAGGAATAGGGTACTTTGCCATAAAAATATCAGTTCTGACCATGAAAAATTGCATCCATGAAACAGCAAGGATGTCAATTTTAGAGTCATAATTCTGTCCCAATGTGCAGGACAGTTTATAATCTTTATAACCCTGAATTTGGCTTCCTTATTCATATAGTATAAAAGGTGGGAGAGGGTGAAGGATCATTTCCCATGTGGAGGAAGGAAAATTCCATGGTGGTAAATAATGATGCATTATGAAATTGCAAATGGATGATAAAATTATGGAAAACAACATTACTGGATGAACTGTTGTGGAAAAGACTTGCTTAGGTCACAATCACTGCTTTATCTGTATGCCAGAACACATCCTGTATATTTCTTTATACATTATAGAATTTAATTAAGGAAAATTAAGTTCTATTTTAATCTAAATATGTAGTGTCTTGGGTTTGTAGGTTCTTACAGTGTCTAGATGTGTGTGTGTGTTAACATTCAGTAAATTATGTATGGTAGTATAAAGCAGAGTACAGTTTTTCTGGCTGTGTGATCTGTATTTGTAGATGCTTAAAATAAAAGATATTTGAGTTATTATAACTATTACTTTTCATTTTATGTTTCACAACATGCTGTAACTGGAATAATAGGAACTCTAGATCACTGTGTTTTTTTTTTCCAGAACATTAATTGTGCCATTTATAAAATGTGAGTTGTGTGTTTATGGAACAACAGAAACCAAATGGGAGATTTACCTTAGCCTATCCCTTCATCTCCTTCCAACCTCTTATGTTTAATAATAATCTTTTACATTTTTTTTTCTATAATAGGTTGATTTGGTAAATATAGGGAGCTCAGATATTGTGGATGGAAATCATAAGCTGACCCTTGGTTTGATCTGGAATATAATCCTCCACTGGCAGGTGAGTGGCATTGCTCATTACTTCCTTTGAAATATCTTTATTCCACTGATCTTTCCCCCATTATTATCCAGCAACAAACTACAAAGTAAACATAGACATTGCAATGTGCTAAATCAGCTATTATTATGGCAGTCTGCTTACAAATTCTCAAGGATACTGACAATATTAAAAAGACAAAATATTTTTTACAGGATTAGCAGAAACTTTTTTTGACTGTAATATCACAGTCAGATATTACAATATGATATACATGAGTTATCCTGACAAAAATGGAAAGACAAAGCAAATGTGGATTTCTTTTTAGCATCTTAGAAAGAGTGACTTCTCTATTTTAATGAAATAATCTCATCAATTGCTTTTTTGCTGCTGACCCATACTGACAAGAATTATTTTTAGAACACTAAAAAGCTGCTGGACTGCCTATTTGTTGAAGCAAATGTGGGTCATTTAGCTTTCTTTCTCTTTAAAGAAAGGGGAGTTTGTGATATGGATCTCATAAAAACCAGCATGGCAGTTGAGGAAACTTAAAAAATTCTGAGACCGCTCTAAAATCAAAATTGAAAAAGGTCTAGATGCTCTGAATCTTTGTGTTTGTATGAACTTGGGTTAAGAGTCTGTCCATTAGTGTTGACTATGTTCTCCAAGCAATAATCCACAAGTTTTTCATATAATAACAAGAAAAGGGGTGGAAAACAAAGCTTAAAAGACTTTAAAACTGAAACACTCTTATAAAAAATCAGATGTGTATCATTCATCCAAGCAGGGAACATTTTTATTCTAATTTTACAGGACAACAGCAACAGAGAAAAGCTGCAGATAGTTAACTCACTTCTTTCTTCCTTTGTCTCCTGTTTCAATATTCCTAGTTTAATTGCATAAAATTGTTCTAAATTACTTATTAAGAGCAGATGGAATATGATACCTAGCTACACAAATTTTACCAATAATCCTTGAATCACTCTATTTTAGTTTGTATAAATTATGGACTGAGATGACTAATCATGTTCAAATTAATATTTTGGGTCTTTTTCATAGTTTACCCTGAAGCAAAGTGTTAAAGGTATGCTTTAGTATTAGCTGTGTACTTATTAATTTCTTTTCAATTGTTCCCCCCTACTTGGCGTGTACCTGTACAAACACACAGAAGACACAGGTTCTGGTGTAGCCTGATGAGCTTTTTGACACCACCTGTGTCAAAACCAAAAACCTTTTGTTTGCAAAAGTGATTCATTTCAGGCTTCTTCTTGAGCCCAGTGATAACTGTGATGGCAGCTGTGATGGTACCCATGGCTTCAGCTTGAACTACCATGGCTGAAAGATCCATGGATCAGCGATTAAAAGTGACTCTTTGTCAGCACAGTCATAATGATTCAGTCCAGGTTTAGTCTATACTTGGAGTTCTGTGATGCCTTTAAGATCTAGGAATAAAACAACACACTTTTGAGGCAATATTAGTATAGGAGATAATTCAAAAGCTGGTCTTTCACTGGAGGCCTCAGGGGCAAGTATGGAAAAATGCTCACCCCACACAGGGCAAATACAATTTTAAAGGTTTAGCAAATTAGCATACTTGACAATCATTCCCAATTAGAAGCGCAAGTAATGAGGTAATCCCCGCCCCCTTGGTTCCACCCTTTTCCAGAACCTCTCCCCTTTAGGTACTAACTATACTTTGTTTATGAGAAATGTCTCAAGATGCTGTTTTAACCTTGGTTCTCAAAGGTTTTAACCTTGGTCCCCAGATTAGGACTGGGGGCTTTAGGAATGTATTTAGTTTGTCTGTCTAACAGAGTAGGTGAAAAGCTAGCTACAAATCTATGTAGCTATACAATAATAGGCTACAGAGCTACAAATATATGAGAATATATAAAAGCAAAAAGGCAAAAATCAGTTTGGCATCACAGTGTTTCATTTTGTTCTAGTCATGAAGTACTGAAAGTGACCTGCACCTTCTGGACTTCTCCTTTTATTCAAATTTCTGTAAATAATTTAAGTGGGGTGTTTTGTTTTGTTTTGGTTTTTTGTTTGTTTTTTTGTTTGTTTTTGTTTTGTTTTGTTTTTTGTTTTGTTTTGTTTTTTTGTTTTTTTTGGTTTTTTGTTTTGTTTTTTCTAAAGAGTAGCTAAAACTTGATTAGCAACAAGAAGCCATTATTAAATAGTAACCTTGTTGCTGTTGCTTAATGACAAATAATTTAAAAAGAAAATAATAAAATGGCAGATTTATACTTTGGCTTTTCTCTTTAAAAAAACCAAAACACTCAAGAGCCATTTGTTTGCTGCCTATTTCCCTCAAGGTATTGAAAGAGTTCAAAGTCAATTTGCTTATTTACAGCTCTGTGGAAAAAGTCTGTTCTTTTCCAGATTTTCTTTCAAATTTGAAATTAATTGCATGACCTAGAATATGTTTGTGATTGTTCTGCCCTGTTTATAGGCAGATATGATTTTACATACTGACAGAACTTTTGGTGAGACACAGCTGTAAGTTTCTTAGAAATTGTTCTTCCTGTTGGTTTGTCTATCACAGATTGTCCCTGGCAAGAAGCAGCTGGAAACACAATGAGTTGTTCATACAGTCAGGGCCACCAAACTTATCTGCCACTTGTCTCAGCTTGGTAAAATACCAAGACTACTATATTTTTTGTAGCCTGTGGAAGGCCTTGAGACAAATAAATAGGAATACACGGGCTATTGATTTAGCACGTGCTTGTGTAGTTTGTGTTTGTCTGCTTTTGCAGAGAGAAGAGTCACTAGAGGAAATTCATCTGTCTGCATCTAAAACAAACAAACAGACAAACAAAGAAGAAAAGATATGAGATTATTTTTTGTGTGAACACTTGTGTTGTTGTAGATGAAAACACAAGAAGCTTTTCCAGTCTCATGTCCTGCAGTCAGGACCACATAATGACACAACCGCACTTGCATATGATGGCATGATGGTCTCTTATAAAAATGATAATCTCTTTGTGTAAAAACAGTTTTTAAAAAGAGATGGTAAAAGAAAAGTGCATGGAAGGAATAATGCCAGTACCAATCCAAATGGATATCAGCAGTCCCATTGAGGAGAGGCAGTGGTAGGGGTGGTAGAGGCACTGCAGCAGACAGGGTTTGTTGCCACTCTCATCTCTGTGCACTGCAAATATCATGGCTTTCTGTATCCCCTGTGGTGATTGTGTTCTTTCTTATCTAGCCTGGGTTTTTTTCATATTATTATTAAAAGCTTTCCTGAAATTGAACCTTTGTTCTGAGTTGAGCACCTGCTGCCAAAGCTCTTTATGGTACTGAATCCTTCAGACTCTATTTCCTTGAAGCTGCTGCCCTCTTTCTCACAGCTCTGTGTTCCCAGCCTCACTGCAGCATTAACATTTAAGTAAAAACAGAGGAAAGCTGTTAATTTCTGAACAGTTATATTTAATAAACTCTCTTAAGAGTGAAAAAACATTTTATATGGCAATGTGCAAATTGCATTGTTATGTTTTAGGAGTGAACTTATCTTCATGTAAATCATGAAAGAAAATCCCTAGCAAAAAAATATTTGGCCCAAATCTTTCTCTGGGGAAAATCATAAAACAAGAGATTTGTACATAAGGAAAATATTTCAGAGAGCGTATTTCAGGGGAGCATTTCAACAGCCTGTCAGCCTCATTTGGAAACTTATTAAAAGCATCAGGGTTATTGTGCAAATCAGTGTTTTAATATGAATTACAATTTTACTTAATTTCTATTTTTGATTATTGAAATGAAATGCTTCTGTCAATCCACCTTGAATCAATGAACAAAGAATATCCTTTACTTCGATAGGTGTCTTGAATATCTATGAAAATGTCCTTAAAAGTGTTCTATCAAATGTATTTGGAAAGAGTTTCTTGGTTTTAGCTATAAAAATGTGATCTATGCAGTCAGAATACCTGAAATCTAGCAAGTAAAAAAAATGCTAAGTAATTCTGTCAGGGAGAAGTAAGGTTCCTATTTTATTAATAAAAAAGAAAAATTCTTGCTTTGAGAATAGTTTTCTTTTTAGACTATCTCTTCCCTCCCCCTTTTCTAGGGTCTGGCATGCTGGAGCTAAGTGCCAGTCTTAGAAGATGTAATGAGCACTGATGCACAGGCACAAAATGCCTGAGCACTTATTTTAGGTGAAGGAGATGTGGTGTGAGCCTGATATCATGCTGTGTTCCTTGTCATCTTGCACACACAGCAACACATGCCCAGGTTCCAGGACATGGCCTTACAGTGGGAAGATCAAAGGTCCATTGCTGCTGTGAGCCAGGGCTGTCTGTGCTGCCTTTGGCCACTGTCTTCACATGGTGACAAGAATAGCAGTGCTCTCCTTCTGCCCACAGCTTTCCTTTTGGCAGCCTGCCATTTCAGAAGCCAGCTTGGTGATGTCTGTATTGTGCTTTCCCCCCCTTCTATCAAAATTTAATCTTTTTCTTACTGCCACAGCATATGTCCTTTCCCCAGGAAGAGTAAGTATATCTTTTCTCTGGAAGTCAGTTTCCTACACCTGAAAGCTTTGTGTCCTGCCAGGATACACTGCGTTAGAAAGGAGACGTAACAAAGAAATGAGTAGCAGAGGTCAACTCATCACCTGACAGCATGAGGCAGAGGCACTTTCAGATAGCTGTGGTGTTTGAGCCTGGATGCTGAGGGAGTTTGTCTGTCTGAAAGCTCTTCCAGCTGACATGAGCACATCTCTATGTGCCACTTTTCCAGCAGTACGTCTTAACCGAGAAGGCTTCAAAAAGCTTCCTTTTCCCCAAAGTGTCAGCCAGCGCTCTTGTGCTCAGGCACTGATCTTGCCTCAGGACCCAGCCATCCTGCAGCCAGTGTGGTGCTGTGCCTTCAGAGGTGTGGCAGGGTGCTGCCAAGGTGCCATCTGGGGTGGAGTGGCAATGCCCTTCAGGACACCCAGGGAGACAAGATAGCTCCAGTTGTAGAAGTGGAGTTATCCACCAATTCTCACTGAAAAGGAGTGAGTGGCCTCAGCATTCAGGATGAGATCAGACCTGTCTCTGTAGGACACAAAAGAAAGTTGAAAGACGCCAAATATTTCAGAAGGCAAAGAGCATAGAAAAAAGTATTTTATTGTCTAATTCTTACTACCTTTTATAAGGTGCTCTGATACAGACTTAACATGACTAGTGAATAGGAACGACACCTCTCTAATCCCATTGGTTAAACCAGAGAAACAGTAAAACACCACCTGGAGAAAGATTGTTTTGAGAAAGGAGAGTTGTTTGCCAAGATTGTTTTGAGAAGAAGATTTCTTGAGAAATTTTTCCTTGGGAAAAAGTTAGCAGCTGCTAGCAGGCTAAAATCTCTCAGACCCAGAAATACCAGGCCCACAAGACCCTTTTACTCTGTTACTTTAAATGCCTGACTTTCCCTAGGAGGCAACGAAAAAAAAATGAATTTAACAGTCTTCGCTGTTGCAAAGACATGATGGAAAAAGAGAGCAAAACTCTATCTATTGTAAGCATATTTGACTGAACAAGGTGAGATTGAAACTGTTTTGTATTCATTTACTGGAAAGTGAAAATAAATGCTGGGTTTGCATTCATCACCTGGATTCTTCTGAATAATTGCTTTCCTGATGGCCCATTTTTTAATTAATTTTGGTAATCATCTCTGTTCATAGACATAGCTCCTTTCTCTTTGGTATCAGCTTAAGCACATAATCAATTCTGTGTTATCCTTCCATTTCTAAATATGGTGTTCCTGCATTCATTCACCTGTCCTTTAATGCAAATGTGTGTTTTATTGTTCAAACAGAACAATAGAGTTAGAGTTTGTTTATAATATTTAGAAAAATCTGCATTTTAAAATATAAGCATATGATAAAAACCGAAAAGAACAATGAAATATTAGCTTGGACAAGTCTCTTAACTGTAACTTCAGTATTTTCTAGTCTTTCATATTGTTTAAATTTGGAGCAATAGATGCTAATTCCAATTTTTTTTTTCTTTTTTAGCATCCAGATTAATGAAAAAAACCCCAACAGGATTCTGTATTTTTATAGTAGTGAAGGTGTCTGCGAATACAGATGCCAAATCTCAGCTTCTTGCTACAATCTACTTTGGCATCTCTCAAAAATAAAGACAGTAAAAATATTGTCAGAAAATTCAAAACAAGCAAAAATAAAGAGAATATTTCCTAATTTTCTTACATTTTATTTTCTGTCTCCTGATGTAAAAATGGAGACAACTATAAAATACTTATCTTACAGAATTTATATTATTTTTCATTGTTGCAAATTACAATCTAGGGCTAAAATCAGGACCATATCCCATGAAATTTAGAGAGGATAAATTTCTCCTTCCATCTTAGAAACTAATAGCAGATAAAGTAAAGTTTACACCTAAGTCTCAAAAGGAATATTAAGAGCACTGATACTCTTTGGGCAATATGCATTTGAGATGCAAACCCAAGATGTTATTTCAGTAATTCATATCTTCACAAAATCAAATGGTTGAATTAATTACTGTGAAACTAGTGAGCAACTTACCGTACTCAACAATAAAAGGTTATCTCTGTTTTTTCTACAATATCATGGTAATTAATTTTTGTTGTTGTTGTTGACTGTTCTTTCAGATTACAGCTTCTGCATATTATCTTAATTTTTTTTACAGTTTCAAAGTGGTCCACTCTTTATCATAAAGTAGATTCTGCTCTGAATGTTATTCTTCGACTGACTGATAGTGGCAGCAGAGCAATTCAGGGGGAAAATGATAATGAAATGCAATATTCCCTAAGTGAATAAGCAGCAATAAGCAACTTTATAGTTAAATTATGTCTTAGGGAATATTTTAAAAGAACTGCTATTCTAAAAGGTGTATGGAGAAAGCAATGATTTAAAAGGTGCTACTTTACAGGAAAATAATTCTTGATAGAAGTTTTATGTGCTCTTTTACTAGTAAAGAAATTGATAGGAAAAAAAATCTACTGCATTATGTCAAACTCTAGGATAGTATTTATAAAAGCCTTTAGGCTTTTTGTAAAATAATAACTGTAGATTGGTAAACTCTCTCTGGTGAAAAAGGAATATTAACTTCATTAAAATAATAAAATTGAAACATATGCAGTACCCTTTTAATGCATGCAGTGAAATTGACTTTTTTCCATGTGCATGCATGCAAATGTAGTTTGCACCTTTAAGTCAAAAACATTATCTGCTGTGCACTGAGGAAATTTATTTTGCCTTGGTACTATTTCAACTCTGTCAATGAGAGAAGAATGCTATTCATCATTTTATCAACTTTTTCTGCAATGTATCATATTAACTAAGGATGTATTTCCAGGTCAAAGAAAACCACAAGGAGAAATACTTAGTTTGAAAGAGCTCTGTTGCCACAAGTGATGCTAACAAATGTGTCTTCTCTGTCCCTGCTTCACCTGTGGCACAGGGATGAATGCATTCAATGCATGTCAATAGCTGTTATCTTTAAGCATTCAGAATAGATTGCTGTCATTATGTTGTGAAAACAGGTATGTTCTTTAATTACTTAGGAGCTTTTCTTTAAGGTTGAAATTCATTTAACTGAAGGTTTTTCATTTCAAGAAAAGAAATAGTCAGCTTTTAATAAGTTCAGTCATTGATCAAATTCTGTCTTTCATTGCAGGTCAAAGATGTAATGAAAAACATCATGGCTGGGCTGCAGCAGACAAACAGTGAGATGATTCTGCTGAGCTGGGTCCGTCAATCGACTCGCAATTACCCGCAGGTCAACGTTACCAATTTCACCACTAGCTGGTCTGATGGATTGGCTTTCAATGCACTCCTCCACAGCCACAGGTAGGAAAAGGAGCTTTTCACTCTTTCAGTAAGCTTGTGACAGATGGCTGCAACAGGGCTTGAAGACAGTCTGTCTGTTATGTGTGGGGTTTAGCTGCTTCCTCTGTGGGTGTTTCAGCGTTCTTTTAAATGACCAGCTGTTTGCTTTGACCTGGGTGCTGCATTCTGTGTTGTACTAAATCCTCTCATGGAGGGAGAGCTTTTCACAGCACAACCAAATATACACTGCTCAGATTCCTTCTCTGGAATTTCAGTGTGTATATCAGGAAGAAAATCTCAAAGGGTACAGGCTTGGAAACTTCTGAGAAGAGCAAGGAGTAGGTCCAAAACTAAGCCTTTGAGGTTGTCCCAGAGGGAGAAGGAGACTTTCCTGTGGGTACTTAGAGGGGGAAAATGTGGTGTTTGTTGAAAGCTTCTCATAGCTGCTGAATTGAAAGTATGGATTTGCCTCACAAGGACACAGCTGGAGAAGGTAGCCTTTGTTTTCAAAACCTTTCATGTTATTCCACTAGCTGATTTGAGGTTTTAGCCTCTCTCAGAAGTTGCCTTCTTCCAGTCTATGCTGTATAGAACTCTACCTCTAGAAATTCAGAGTTCTCTGGGGGTTCTGTGTACATGGCTTAAGGAAGATGTGCAAGTCAATCTATCAAAAAGACTCATTTCTTGCCACTGCTGCTTCTAAAGCAGGATTGCTTTTTCCAATGTGATAAACCTCCCAACCTCTCTTCTCCTACTACTATACTTCTCTCTTAAAGGAGACTGTCCTGCAAGGTCACTGACTGCTCACATTATTAGGGAGTTGAACTTTTTAACAATGTAGTGGTTTAAACCCCATCAAGAACTTAAACTCCAAATAACCCACTCCTTCCCTCTGCCCGCTCTGGCAAGGGAGGAACAAAAACAGACTTTGGGTTGGGTTGGTTTGGGTTATTTACTGAAAGCAAACATCAATGGAATAAGAAATGCACAGCAGCAACAACAGCAATAACAATCACAGAAGTGTACAGAAAGAGAGGCTTTTTTTTTCTCACAAAAAGATGGTCACCCCTTGACTTGTCCAGTGGCAGCCGGGACAAGAAGAAGATGACAGACACTCCCTGCAGGTCATGTACGTGTGGCTTCCCCAGACAAAGACAAGATAGTGACTGTTTCCACATGCTGCTCCATGTAGCAGCTGGGAACAAAGGCAAGATGGTGAGCAGGGCTCTCAAATCCCAGGACAGTGGGAAAAACTGACAAACAATCTCACTGTGTGGGGAATCATCCTAGAACAGGTTTCAAGCACACCAACCACATTCCATCCAGGGAGACACAACTGTATTTTTCCCTAAAATTTCCATACCATTGTTATATCTCTTAGGATGTGAATATAACTTCTCAGTTTCCTCTGATTTTACCCCAGTCATCTTTCCACCTATAGACCATATCAGACTGCCTGTTTCCTGATTAGGGTTTCTGATACTCAGATATTCAAATTGCATGCTCTGCAGGACCATAGGGTGTCTGAAATCAGTAATCAGAAATTCTTTTTTGTCCTTCTCTGTAGGAATAGCTTCAGAAGTCTGAACAGAGGAACTTATTCAGGATCAGTCCCTGGCTGGGGAGTGCAGTTGCCAGTAAACCACACTGGGATTGTCTAGACAAATCTCTGTGTCCTGTGTCAGACTTTGTGCACTGCTGTGTTCAGTTCAGTGCAAAGTTCACCAGATGAACATTCATTTCCTGCTTACTGGAATTTATGCACTTTATTCAGGTTTTGTAATTCAGGGCTGTAAAACTTAAGCCTGCTTTTACTCCTCTTCTGTCTGCTGCCATAAATCTTGCATAGCTTTCTGCACAGTGAGCCTATTTTCAGTAGAAGTGAAGAATTACTCCACTGAAGTCTTGTCTCTTGCCCAGAAGTTGCTGCACTTATCTGGGAAATGGCAAGTGTTCAGTCAGATTCCCGGAGGCAAGTCTCCAAGACATACCAGTCATCTTCTGGACTTAAATCACCAAGTTCTCTGCAAAAGTTTCATTTCCTCATTTCCTCCAAAGCCCTGATGCAGTAATTTTTAAGATGAACCAATGATGTTTGATTTTTGTTGACTTTGCATTTCATGTTCAGTGTGTGGGAACACTGAATTATCCTCCAAGATTCCAGATGGAATCAATTAAACAGGTACACTAGGGCATTCAGTGCTTGGGAACTCCTAAATGTGTCCTATAATAATAAAAACCCTTCTCTAAGGAGCCTAATTCAATCACTCTAAGATGCAGGTACGTTAGAGACTTCTTGGGTGTCAGAGTGTCTTGGATTTATTGCCTAAAGAAGATGGTTTGAATATACACTGAAGAGAAGTTGTCCCAAGAGTGATTTACATGAATTCTCAGAGAAACCTGGTATCTCACACATCCTATGCTCTATAAATATTTTGTGATTTACTTACATAGAATGATAAACACTCTGATGACAAAACACTTCTGAATTTAGCTCCTCTGTTTTCCCTGATCAAATTTTCCAGTTTGTTTTGGGTTGTAGTTTTTTTTCAGAATTCCCTATTTCTCCAGTTATCCTGTTCCGCTTCTTTCTTGTCTATTTCCTTGTTCTCTATAAATTTTTGTCCAGATGCTCTCTTCTTTTTTTTCCTTTCATCCTCTGACTTTATTCCTTTGCATTGACAGGAATGGAAGCAGAGTTAGTCATAAGAAAGGATAGCTGTAGTTTGAAAATTAGGTATGATATTTAACTGATACAGTGGACCTGGTGCTTGGTGTATGCACTTTTCCCCAGTTTTAGCTCTATTCCTAGGCTTCTACAAAAACCAAACCAAGAAAAAAACAAAAAACCTCCAAAACCCGACAGAAAACCCCAAACCAAAAATCTCTCCAACACTAAAACAGTTGTTTCAAAAACTACACTAAGTTTTTCCCATAATATTTAGACTCTGAAAATGAGAGTAGATTTTGTGGTAGCATTAAAGGTATTTATTTTTCAAACCAACCCCTTTTTTTTATGCATGGTTGTGTTTTCATTTCTCTTATATAATGTTTTCAGTGATGAACAGGTGGATTTTTGGTTTGGTTTGTAGTTTTTTGTTTTTGTAATTTTTTTTTTAAGAGTTTCAGACAGTAATGTGAAATTTGCATCTGGGTGAATTTTCTAAGCACATCCTTAAAGGGATTTAGATAAAGTAAGAGACTATCATGAAGCACTGACCACATAGTATGTTGTGAGAGCAGCAGGAAGCTTTATTTCTCATAGTCTTTGAGCCCACCAATCCCTAGCTTTCAGCTTACTCTTTTGATTGGATCAGATTTTTCTCATGCTTTTTCTCTGTTATTTTATAAAGCGGTTACTTTAGGTAGATTTTCCCATCTCTATATAATCACCATGTCTCCATGATCATGTAGGTTTTTTAGCAATTGCTTTCAATACTGAGTGCAAGAAGCAGTAGAACACAGGTCACCTGGCAAGTCCCCAAGGGCACATTAGTGAGCCCAGAGTGTGAATTTTCAGGATATAAACTTGGCACATGATCCCTTGAATGGTATGTTGTGCATTGAACCGGAAAAACAAGGCAGCAGCTGTAGAGTGGTATCATCACCCTAGGAATATACAGAAACACTGAAATATTTTGCTGATGAAGAGAGGTCAGTCCTTCTACAATTGAAACTCTCCCTTCTTCAGGCTCCAGATCAAAAAGACCTTTCCCCATTTACTTGTTTTAATCTTTTTCCTTCAGACGGATATCACAGAGGGCTTCACCTCTTTCCTCTAACTTTGTTGGGGCTCTTTTTCCTTTTTCCCCTGGCCCTGTAATCAGGATTTTGAAGTGGGAACAGGTGGCATCCATTATCTTCTCCTTGGTTCTTTAAAGCACTTGAACTTAGGCCAGGTGACTGCCTTTCAAATGAGCACTTCACTGCAGCTGTTTCTGCTCCAGGATGCTAGAGTGAGGAGGGAAGGAAAATGACATCATCAAAAAGAGGTCTTGGACAGAAGCAACAGAAAAGTTTTCTTCAGTAGCTTAGAGGAAAAGTAAAAGCAAAAAAACAATGGGATGAAGAGATATGAAAATAATCCTTTTTTGGCAAATCCCTAGGTTATGTATCAGTTACTCTCTCCTGACCTTTTCTGAGAGAGTTTGGAAAAGATGTACAATATATTCTTGTATAGAAAGCTAAAGCAACAAATACACAACTTTTCTCTTGAAATGGGGATAGTAAGTTTTATGATCTAAATATGACTATTTTCTGTCTACAATAATGGAAACTATGGCTTGTCTTATCCAGGACTTTAATTTCTTAAGAGGTGTGTCAGGATTTGTTTGTTAATAGTATACTCCAGATTAAATTTTCTATCTCTGTCTAAAGTAGCTCTGTTTTAAGTTATATGACTGGGAGTCAGAGGGGATGTAGAGAGTCTCTTTTTACTTTACTTTTCTTGGAAATATGTTTTGAAAATTTCAGGTTTCTTTTCCCCTTTATTAGTTTTTTATTTCTGCTAGTGTTAGGAAAGACCTGTTGATACAAAAATTACCTTGTGTTCAGTAGAAATTCTGATTTTTACAATACAAACTTCTCATTGAAGGCTTCAATCCTTTCAATTTCGGCTCTCCATCGTGTTGTCATAAACTAATACAAGACCAGCGCTGTTTGAGCTGATGGTGAATGGCCAGATAAAGCTCAGCATGTTCTACTCAATTCTAACTTTTTTGGAAAAGCATATGGTTGTATTGTTCAGGAAGAAGAGTGAGAAATGCCAGTTATTTTTCCTTGGGTTTTCTCCCTTTCAGACAAGACCCAAGCTGCAGATATGAGAATAAATTTCGTCTCCCTTGGTGTTATTTGAACATTATGGAGAGGACAAATGAAGGCAGAGAATCAGTATTCCATTTAATTTCTTTCCTTTACTCTTACATACCTCCTCACTCCTGTATTTGAAACACCTTAGAAAGCTAATGAGAGTTGTGATTTGAAAATCAGTTTCAGTGTTGTTTCAGGGATTTTCAAAAGCGATTTTCCACTTACCACAATTATTAATCTTCTAGGCTATAATATTTCTCACAATCACACTTGGCAATATTGCCACATAAATACACCCAGTGAAACATCCTGACACATAGCACTGAGAAGCTGATGCTTCAAGCTGACATTATGACACTGTTATTCTAGTGACAGAGCTGCTGAAATGTGTATAGCAACATAATCTTTCAACAAAGGGAAAATCTGGAAAGTTGCATTTCTGTTGGAGTAGAGAGACCTTTTTGAATTTATTTTTATTTTAATTAAATTGATGCTTATCAGAGCTGACTTGCAGTAGGTGGCCATATGCTTGTAAGCTGTCTTGGAATCTGTGCGGTCTGCTTTATGTACAGGACTAAGAAAATTGATAAGAAATCTGACAGTGACGTACTAAAGCTTACTAATTCTCCTCTGGCTGTGTCTCAGAGGGTTCAAATTTTTGCCATCTGTAATGAGTGGAAAGAGACGCTGCATGTCCTCTACACAGGCAGCATGCAAATTCAACCCAAGTGTTAAGACGTGATGTTGTTTGAAACTTGTGAGTGCTGGAGTGTTTGGTTTTTAAAAGCTGTCTTGGTTTAGATAGACAGGTTGCCAGGGAGGGTTGGAGTATCCCTTGAAATGTGAGGCCCGCCCCCCCCCTTTTTCCAAATTATTATACATTTGCATTTAAAAGGCAAAGATTTTGGGAATAGGTCTAGCNCCCGTTGAAGAAAAAAGGGTCGAGTAATGGTGAGATGGGCTGGTCTTCCTCCAGGGATCCGGTGGAAAACTGGATACCCTTGTGGCACTGTGGCTCCTTTTTTATCTAGGTTAAGATGGTTTGGCTCCTCCTCCGTGTGTGGACCGTCTTAATGGTTCATTACCAGAAGATATTCCCATGAAGTAGTGAAACAATGAAGGGAGATAAGTAGCACTCCACCATCTGATAAGCGACACTGACCCATTTGGGCAAAGATAAACAATTCTGCTCCACCCAGATGGAATAGAACAATATATTCTTTACAAAACCCACAACAAAAGGGAAAAAAATAAATACAAAAACAAACTAACAAAAACTCTGTGTGTCTTATATTGAGAGTCCTACCTTTACAGATGATGCCATGAAAATAATTTAAGACTTGGTAGGTTAACTTGAAAATACTCTCCTGGATTATACAACTTAAAAGTTTGATGAAATTGACTATCTAAGATATTATTAATGATGACAGAGGTTTTCTCAGGAGAGATAAGACAATATTGTGACATTCCTCAAGGAGCAATTGTAAATATTCATGTTCCTGCCCAGTGGAGTCCTGAATGATTAAAAGTATGTTCCTGTATATAAAATACCATCTCACCAAACAAGAAATGATTATGTTAAGATAATGCGCTGTTCTGAGCATTGCAGGTGTGCTTAGAACTTTAAGCCAAATTAAAAGAGGGGAAAGAAAAAAAAAGAAAAAGAAAAAAAATAGGGGGAGGTGATGTTTTGGATACAAAAAAAATTCTTTCCTCCCCTTGTCCTAAAGGCTTTTCTTACCAAGTTTTTTTTTTTACACTCTAGTCTATGTAGTATACATGCAACACATCCTTGCCAGGCTTTTTAAGACAGTCATAATACACAGCTTTGTGGTTACTACAGTGTTCTCTAAGCTAAATTTGCTGTATGAGCTTGTGCATCCTATGCCTAGCGTTAAATTTGGAGAGAATAAGGGTTTGAGTACTATCCATGTGCTTACAGAATAAGGTGTAGGGGTGTGGTGGCTTGACCCCAGTCAGCAGCTGAGCACCCAACAGCCACTTGCTTGCTTCACCCCCTTTTCACCCAGGACAGGGAAGAGAACAGGAAAAATGAAAGCAAGAAAACTCGTGAGTCAAAATGGAGACTCTTTCAATGCATGGAGGAAAGGAGAATAGATAAACAAGCGATGCAAAGGCAGTAACTGATGCCCAGCCACTCTTCAAGCAGGAAACACCTCCCCAGACAAACACCCCCCAATCTCATTCCCTTCCTTTACCCAGGTGTTTACGGCTGAGTAAGTTTTATGGCATGGGATGTCCCTTTTACTGCTTTGGGTCACCTGTCCTGGTTATGTCCCCTCCCAGTTTCTTGCCCATTCTTCTCCCACTGGTTTGGGGAAGGTAGAGTGAAGAGAAAAAGAGAGGGTCTTGATTTTGTGTAAGCACATTTTGGTAATACCTGGTTTGCTCTGAGCGCTGTTTATCTGTAAATTGAAAACACAGCATCATGTAGACTGCTATGAACAACTCCATCCTGTGTTAAAAGAGAATGACCAAAAATATTTTCTACTAATTATGTACACGTGGTGTGTATTTAGCATGCCTGTGTTTTAGTACACAAACCAGTCTGGGATCACAGACTTCATCTATCCATGAGTAAACACAGAGATTACTGCCTAAGTTTCCACTCCTTTCTCCACCCTGTTCCCCAGCCAGATTTAATATTAAATTAACATTAATTAATATTTTGGAGTTATTCTGCGTGTGGGAAGGAGAAAACTAATAATTAAGCATCTATGCAGAGAGGAATAAAATAGCTTAGAATAATTTAGTTGTTACTCTGTAAATCACTCTCCTCTCAGAAAAAAAATGGATAGCAAAGGTACATAACTGGAGAATAACTGCAAGATAAAGGGCATTTTTTCCTTTACTTTCTTGACATTTTTACAATATGATGTAGTGAACATTTTCTCCATTTATTATAACTCAGGGGACTATTTAAAATTGAATTCTAAAATTAATAAAAATGTGAGTAAATCTGTCATTAATTTCAAAATTTAAATTGTGTAAATGTGTTTGATTTATCTGTAGTTGAAATTATACATTTAAATGCTCTCTGATTTAGAACACTGTACTGAAGTCACAAATAGCATAGTTGTTTTTCTTCATATTACATGCACAGTAATTACAGGGTATTTGATTAAACTTTATTTCTCCAGGGTGCCTGATAACAAATTCTGATTTCCTAATGGATAACTCTCAGATGAAAAGCCAAAGATTGTGCAGTACTAACATCATTTATACTGCAAATAATGCAGCTGCTGATACAAGGTCCCAGACTGTGCATCTGAGCTATAATTATGTTTTGGTCATTCTGTCTTTTCCTGTAAGAGCATGTAAATTGTGACTTGGCAGTATTAGGGTAAGAGTTGAACTCTGTGTTCTTACAGGTGTTTCCCAACCCAAATGTTTCTATGATTCTATGAATTTTTTAACCTGTTGACTGATTTCAGTCTGATATAACAGTGAGCTGACAAACTCAGAAGTAATTCCATTCTTAGAAATATTAATTGAAGTGAAAGACTGGTAGCTGGAGACAGGAGGAAAGCCCCCAGATGTCCTCAGTAGTTCTTTCTTGCCCCATGCCAGTTCTAGTTGCATGGCCACAGCACCTGATCTTTCCCACTCAGGCACTATTTGGGACTGGAATGAAGGAGGCATTGTGCTGTGGGGGAGAGCAGCAGTGCTTCAGGGATGTGAGGTTATAGGTTGTTGGGACTTGGTGGAGAATAAGAAATATGGACAATGTGGTTGTGGTGGAGATGGATGAGAACAGAATGCAAACCCATTAGAAAGTGAGCTTTACTAGTCCCAGGGCCAATTAACACGACCTTTCATTAAAAAAAAAAAAAAAAAAAAAAAAAAAGTTGGTGTTGATGCTTAGCTTTTGAAATATGTGAGTAAATGTAAGACTGAAAAGTAAGAAACTTATTCTTCCTCTTATTTTTGCTTTAGACCAGACCTATTTGATTGGAACGCTGTTGTTTCTCAGCAGTCACCTGTACAACGATTAGACCATGCATTCAACATAGCCAGGCAACACCTGGGAATAGAGAAACTCCTTGATCCTGAAGGTTAGTAGAAATTATGTTGTTTGGTGTGGTTTTTTTTTTGTTTTTTGTTTTTTTTTTTCTTCTTAAAGCGGAAAAACAGTTTTGCTGTGCGTTTGGTGATAAATTAATTTGATTTTATTTTTGGCGCAAGAATTTCACATTTTGTGAGATAAACTATAAATTGAAGAAAAATCCTTTACTTTTAGTGCTACCTTTGTACTCTGTTGAAATAGCATACAGCTGCCTATATGTACATGCTCTGAAGGAATTTTTTTTAACTTTGGGACCCGGGTTTTAATGTGCATGCACTGAATTACAGTCATCTCAGAAAGCTGATTTCTGCTTTGAAGGTTTAGAGCATCTGCAGCTTTTATATCTTCTGGAAAGATCTTGAATTCAAATTACCTTTTAATGTATATCCAAAACATGTATTAAAACTCAAGATAGTATATTTTTAAGTGAGACTTACATTTCTCTGTGTATTGAAATTTTATCATGATGACGTCTCATTATCACTGTAATTTAATCTTAGCTGTAATATGATTACCTATTTTACCTTGACTATCTTTTATACATCCTTAAGCAGTCACATTTGAAAGGTTCCTTGTTTTTCACATGTTCACTTGAATTTCATACATTTCTATATATTCTCTGACATAGTTTCTGCATTGCTGAGAGACTAGTAATTTTCCCTCAGAGGGTATTCCTGAAAAATTCTTTACTCCAAGGCAATTGCAAGAGCTGTTGTATTTTATATACATGTGTGTGTGTATACACACACAGAGGTTTTTTTCCATACAATGATGCCTTTACTGTATTTTCATGAAATTTCATATTAAGTCACTTATAAATGCACTTTTCCATAGGTTTGTGCTGTTCTCAGTGACTCACTCATGGTGAGTTTTTCATGGGAAGAACTAGTATTTAACAAAATGCAAAAATAAATTTAAAGATAACAGTGAGTCTCTAAATGTTTAAATATAGTTGGATATGTCTCAATTGTTGACTAATACCCTTGTAGCCCATATATTTCCCTAGGAGAAATATTGAAAATATATGTAGTTGAATGACAGCATCTCTTGCCTAGTACACTCTTCAATTTCTAGAACTCAGTTTTGGTGATCCACTGGAGGAGGAAGAAGTTTTCTACTTGCTAAAGCATGGGATTGAGCTTGTAAACTCTAAATGAGATTGGAATTGAAAACTGAGTTGTACAACTGAATCAATGTAGTCACAGTGTTTTCTATAATTGGTTAAACTTTCTTCTTAAAATAGATTAGTGAATAAGTTATTTTCTCTATGCAAGAGTCACTTTTGATTAGACATTTTATTCTGGTTTTGGCAAAGATACTTGCAGTTGTTTACCCAACAGCTGAAAAATTCTTAAACATTGGTGGTTTTCCAAATGTCTGCTGTAATTATTTGCTCTTCAGTGTTGTAAATCACAATGCTAGCTACCTATTTCTTTTTTCCCTCTGTAAACATTTCAAAAGGAAAAGTACATTTTTTACCTATCTGAAAATATGAACATGAGGAACTAGAACTGTTTTGTTTGCGATAGTAAATTTATTTCTAGATTGAAACCCAGAATTTCTGGTGTGCATGCAAGGGAGAAATCTTATTTGAAGATTCTAGAATATTCTTTCTGTAATTTTACATTGTGTATTTATCAAGTCTTCTAATTAGGTACTCAGATATCTCCTAGCACCATATTGTGTAACAACACTCTCTTCTCTGGCTGCAAATGCTAATGCGTTACAATAAAAGAGAGTATGCAGTGGTGAAGCATTATTTTCATGTAATTTAATACCTGTCAAAACAGCACATGTGTAATCTGTGAACATTTTAAAATTTAGTATGGTTCATTAAATGTCTGCTGTCTCAATTTTGAAGATACTAAGTAGAAAGGAAGCCACTATTCAGTAAAGGCCTACTTTTTTACACCAAATGTAGTAGTCAAAAAAGAAAGAGTTTGGGGTTATTGGACTTCTGAAATTACTGATGATTGTTACATGTTGAAACAGATGTCTAGGGAGTCTATCTTAGCACTTAGATTTTGAAAAGTAAATATTTACACTCAGCCAAACTGATTTTTTAGCTTATATATGAAGTTTGCTTGTTTCTGGGGTTGCTGATATTTAAAGTCTGTCCCATGAGAAAAAGTCCATTTTTTACTAAGGTTGTTGATATTTCAAGTCTATCCCATGAGCAGCTTTTAAAACATTTTTCAGAATTTGATCTCCATTTCAGTCATCAAAGTGGTGAAGATAATTTATGTCTAGGTATTTCTTATAAAAACTGTGTAATGGTAGTTAAAGCTTGTTTTTTCTGGATTGTTTCTGGATTCATGCAGAGTTGATAATTCCTGCTATTGTCCTTACTTATACTGGCTACTAAGAATATTTTTTAAATCAGAGTTTAGGAAGTCCTGCAAGGAGCAGGTAATTGAGTTCAGTGATCTCTTTGAGCCCCTTCCAACTCAACATACTTGTGGTCTTTTTGATTGAATCCTGTCAGTGAGTGAAATGTAAGTAGGTTTAAATGTCTGTCTGGTGTTCATTACTGTAGCACTTTCATACTGTAGAATATGAGAGATGACAAGAGGAAAAATACAAAATCAGGTAGAGGAAATTAGTAGATGTTAGAAGGTTTTATTTAGAAGAAAGTTGTCATAGACCTATACATTAGTGGTCAGGATTCAAAAGAAAAAAAATGTGTTTGCAAATCGAATTTTTTAGGCCAAAGTGTTCCAATGTAATTCAATGACCTCCTGTCATAAGGCATTCATGATTATGCAGGTAAGATATTTTAAATCTCTATAAAGCTCTATGTGATCCTTTCAAATAATAATTAGTTATTTTGGTTTGTTCACTCAAACCTAGCATTAGTTGCCCAAACCAGACTGTTTGTATATTGATTTCTGGTCAGATTTGAATGGCAAAGTTAGCATATGGAAAACTTCTTACACAGTTGTGTGTATTTTTTAGGTGCTATTTATTTTCTCTTTTTTAAAAATAATAAATAAAACCACTAGTTTTGATACAACTAAGGAAAAATTCTGACTGATTTGTCACTCTTCTTTCATAACTTTGGTTTTCTGGATGTAAGTTTGACTTGCCCACTTTTGAAAAATTTTTAGTTGATTGTTTTCAGCATAAATAGTTCAGTTATTCTTTGTTCTCTAGAATTTAGAGTATTTTAGGTATAAATAATGTAACCTTGAAACACTTTTCCAAATTATGAACTCTCTGTGTTTCACACTCATTATTTTAAGCTATCGTTACGTCTCAGCATCAATTAGTGATGAAGATATTTGCCATCTTTGCTGATATGAGCTGACTTAAGACAATTTTGGCAAAAGACTTAAAATACCTTAGGAAATTAACCAAACGATGATGATGTCTGTAATTTCAGCTTCTCTTTGTTAAAGCTTAAATCAGACTGTTAAGATTAGTCTGCATCTTTTAAGAACAATTTGGGCTTACATTTTTAAGTAGTTAAATGGTTCTTTCTAAATGTTTATTTGTATTGACTTTGTGGAGGAACATGATTCCAATCTTCGCAAACTTCAGAAAATCTACTAAAGGTTGTTTTGTTCCTTGTTGTATGTTCACTTTTTCTGGAACACCTTTAAAAATTTTAACCAAGCAAGGAACAGGACAAGCAAACAGCTACATGTGTTGTGGTCAGCAACCCATAACAGTTACATGTTATTGGCTGTATAATGGTGTTTATGTTTTACTTTGGCATAAGGATCAATGTATTGGATCAGAAGGATCTTTTGAGGAAAAGTAGAGAGTGATCTCTCAGAAACTGCATCTGGGAATAGATCTGAGCTGTCCTCTTTCCCCTTACAACAACTGAGTGCTAGTGTGGTAGCAGCAGAAGTGTTTGTGTGCTTCCTTCTAGCAGTGAACATCTGATTCTTGGTTTAATGAACTTTTCGCTGCTGTCACTTTCCTGGGCCTTGTGCTTGTTTGTGCTAGCCTGATGATAAATAGGCTATGAAGTTATATAATTTCTGCTGTCCTTTTTAGGTAATTATCCAGTTTCTTATAGTTTGTGTAGCCTGATTAAAAAACAAACAAACCAAAAACTCATTTAATCCATCCCAGTCATATTTTCTATATTTTTCCTTAATTTGCACTGATGACATGAGTTTTTGGCACCATTATTAAGTGATAATGAGACTCGGACAGGTTTTTTTTTTTGATAACTTTTTTGTTTGATCTTAGGTTCCTATACTTCTATATCTCAACAGTGATGGTTTCTACCATTTTGAGCACAAAGAAGAGGGGACAAGAAACCTCTCAGCACTGTAATTCATGATGTTGTTAACCATGTCTTTGCTCAGTAGTTGTATACAGTTGTAATACTGATTTTCAGTTCATTTTAATACACCTCCTGATATGTCTTATTCGAAGGGATTATGAGAAGTTGGTTTTTTTTCTATCATGCCTTAAAATTTATCAATATCTTGCCCAGCACAGGGTCAAGGTGGGGGGGATATATATATATATATAT
>VXBN01005690.1:563724-587942 GCA_013397395.1 Sinosuthora webbiana
AAAAAAAAAAGGCTTTTTCAAAATAGAGGTGGTTCGTATAAAGACTTGTGGAGTATGGGAGATTTACACTTGGAGATTAATACTCTAAAAAAATCTAGAGGAGAACTTTGGTTAAAATTGATAAACCCTCTCCCGTATTTTGTATCTTAATATCCTTCAATTTATTTTTTTGGTATTGTGAAGGTAAATAATTTGCTCTATTTAGAAATCCCATAGCCCATATTCCACTGTAAAGATACTCTTATTTGTCATTGATTTGAAGAGCTGCTAAAGGGATTACTAATTTAAGGGAAGAACTCGTACAAGTATCTTAAAACTTCTGTATTTTTATTGAGGTTACAAAAGAAAGGATGATTAAGATATTTACTTGCTAGGGTTGAACCATGTTAATTGGGGGCATTTGATTAAAATCTTGGATTTGAAATAGAATAGGTGATTTATAATAATGATTTATACTTGCTTAGAGGCAGGTGTACTAACACCCTGTTATTTGAAATGTTAGTCATTGTGCCCCAAGTGGAAATGCTGGACTTTCTCCTTCTGGTTCTTGTTATCTGAAGGTCTTTTGAAACGTGTTTATCCACCAGGTGGTGGAAGAAACAACTTTGAGCTGAAACCCATAGAAAATAAATGGAAGGAAGAAATTCCTATGAAACTTTGGGGTTTTGAAGTAATGTAATTGAACATTAATTTCTTTATAGATCAGAATTTGATCTCTGAGCTGGCTTCTTAGGATCTATAGTCATAGAAGATCCAAACTTTTGAGTTGCTAAGGTTTTTTCTTTGCTTTTTTTTTTCTCTGGCTCCGAGCAAGTCTGAACTAGTTTGTGTGCATAAATCCAATTTTGTGAGACATATCCTAACCTTTAGCATGACTGTTCTTGAGATAAAAATTTTTATAAAGACCCTAAGAGAGATAATTCTCTCTGTAATGGTTTTCATCTTCAGTTGACATTCTTCCTTAACAAGGCAACATATCTAAAGCCTAAATTAATTTCCTTATCTCGGTGTGTCTGTGTTAATCCTGCAGACAAGACATTCTGGGCACTGTAATGGCTTTCCTGTACAGAAATCTGATCAGGAAAAAAAAAAAATCTTGAGAGAAGACTTTTCTCTTTTCTATACAGTGAGTATTATTTTCTACTGGTTCCAAAGAAAACACGAAGTAATGCTTGAAATGATTGAATGTGGAAATAGAAAAAAAAAAAAATCACCTACCCTCAGGGAGTTCTGGCATTCTTAATATATTAAAATGAAAGTGTATGGAGAGCAGGACTACAGAAACTTGAAAAAGTACTTGCTTACTTTTCCTCAGTTCTTTTTAAAATAGTTTTAGCCTTGGTGTTCACCTTTAAAAGAGAGAGAAGCTGTAATATCATAATCTTCATAAAGGATGGTGAGGTTATTCAGTTTTTGGTCTTTCTGGGAATTATTTGCTTTGCAAATAGAGAAAAAAACCTGTTTCTAAATTACTGTAAAATTCTATTGTTGTGGGTGATTTTCAGTGGCTTCATTGAAGCAATATAGCTTGAATAACCTTGATTCAGCTGTAGATATTGAAGTTCAAATATGATTTATTGAAAGTTTCAATGCCAAATGGCAGTCACTGATGGGCCACTTACAAAAAAGAAAGTTAAACTAAAGGAGCAAGGCATTAGGGAATGACACTTTCTCTGTTATCCTCTAAAATATTTTTTCCCCCACTTCCACCAGTTTTTAAACTGGTGCCTTAATGAGCCGTGGATTTCATGGCAGTTACTTTCTGAAAGCTTGGTGTAAATAAACAGGGGTAAATGAATGCCACAAGAGAATCTTGACACAAAAATTTGTACATGGATTTCATTTTGGTGGATATAGGAAGTAACTGTTTTATAAAATGATTACAGGATAATTTCTGCCACTGTTTCCTTCTGGAATCCAACTAAGAGAGTGAGATGTTTTGTTAGAGTGGTTATGGAATTATTTCAAAGAGGGTGCATCCCATTTTCCTTCCAGTTTACTTCAATTTGTTGGGGGATTTTTCTTTGTACAGCATCTTGCAGGAAGCAGGATGTAGGTTATCTTCTGCTAGCTCTGATTCCTCCACTTATCATAAAATGTATTGACACATTATTTAGTGCTAGAGTATCAATACAGGGAAGAAATGCTTTGAATTAATGAGGTTCGTGTCAGTCAAGTGTATATCTTCTGTGAACAATATGTTTGAGATGTGATCTGTAGGGATTGTTCTGTCAAACAGCTTAAGTCGCTCCATGAGAAATCAGCCTGAAATGAGGGGAAGCTGTGTGAGCCATAACTAAAGCAATCCTCTGAATGTGAGTGGAGGGAGGGCTTAAAGAGCAAGCTGAAGTGGTTTTTTAGTAACCCACAGTATGTTTTAAAGGCATAGAGTGTTAGGCAGAGAGAAAAAAAGTGTGAATCACTAGTTCTGCTTCAAATAAACTGACTTTGGAGCAAATGGACTGATGCTCTTGAAACTCCTTGTTAATCACCAAGCAGCAAGTGAATAAAGCTTGTGGGCAAGGATGATTGCTCTCTGGTATGTTTTCTGGCCATTTTTTCCCCCTCATGAAAATAGTACTTGTTTGCACTCTGAAAGTGTGTTTGACTGTGCTATTCTATGACTACATAGCTTTCCTTAAATAAATAGAAAACTTTCAAGAAATTTCAAAGAAGTTATGAATATTTAATATTTCTACTGTAATATTTTTACATGATTAAGGCTTCATCATTGGGACCAAAGATGTCTCTTGTCACAAAGTCACTTAATGTAATGCTGGATTTAATAAAAATAGTTGTATCACTGCCCAAAATGGAATATCATCAATCATGTTGAATTTGAGTACATTAAGGCCATTGGGGTTTTTTTTATGCAAAGCCTGCACACAGCTCTGAGCATGGTGAAAAATTGCTTTTGCTCTTGTGTATCTGCTGAATGCCTTCTCCAAGAATCACTGTCAAATGATGTCTAAAAAATAATCAAACGTCTCCATTACTTACCATTATAATACTAACACAATTTAAATGAGAGTAATTGAAATCCTTCATTATAATAATATTTCGCTGTGACGGCCTCCCTGACTTTTGGACAGCCATGACTCCAGAGCTGCAACGGACACACAGCAATCAGTGATCTGCCTTCCTACTTGGCTGTATAGCATTGCTTGTGCTCAAGGCAAGACAATTAAAGCTACTGCAAACTGTAATTTGCTGCCTTTTTTATTAATTTTTCCAGTCAGAAATCACCATGGGTCCTTTGTGTTCTCCATGGTCAGATTTCACATGTAAGTGCACACATGTAGTTAGAGTGTGCCCAGAGTATATTCTTGGACCCAGATGCTGAAAAGCAGTCAGGGGATTAAAAATTTTGCAAGCAGCAATGACTCAGTTCTGGAAAATACAGGATTGAAAATTGCATTAAATGCTGGAGAAGAAAAAACAAACAAAACACAACAGAAAACTGACCACTTTTCATCAATCAGTGTGTGCAATCAGACATATTCTGAATATTTCTTTAAATAATGCTGTTTAAAGCTATTGCTGTAAAGGAAGGTGTCCTAATTAGAAGAAGTATTTCCATGAAGGATAGTGTAGAAAATGACTGAAACAGTTCTTGGATTTTTTGCATGCAAATTACATTTTGTTTAAGCGATGAAACATCCTAATATTTTAGGAATGTCTTAAGAGTGAAAGAAAAGCTAGACTTCAACTTTAACTGCACAAATAAGTGTAGAAGGAATATCATTTGGGCTAATATGCCCTTTATAATAGAGGTTCTATATAATAGAGAAATCTAAAAAAATCTGCTGCCAGTTTAATTCTCATAAAAATTATTGTATTTGTTTGGCAGTTTCAGAACGCACACACAATAAATCTGAAGTTTAAATGCACTTTTTCTAAAAGAAAAGTAGCTTCTATTCAAAGTTTCTGCTTGTATTTTAATTTACCTGAACCAAGAAATCACTAAGCACTGACACCATGTGTCTTTGCCTGGCTGAAGGGGCTGGGTGGAACTTGTGGCAACAATGAGTGAGTAGAGGTAACTGGAATGAAAAATGGAAAAAGAGGAACAGTGAGGAGGTAAAGCAAGGTGTTTAAAGTGAAGTGAGCCTAAAAGAAATTTGGCCTGGCAAAGGTATTTGTAGGAGAAAGTTGTTTTTCCCTAAATATTTTCATGTAATTTTTTGTTTCTCAATAATTAAGTCAGTATTTAAATTCAGCTTTTATTTGGCAATAAATGAACTCAAATGCCCTGAACTGAGTCTGTTTTGTTTGCAGCAGTAACTGGTGATGATTTCACTGTCTATTTTAACACATAAGTTTTCTCACTCTTGTACTTTCAGTTTTCTTCCCTGTCCCATGGGGAGTGAACCTGCTTATGGATGGGGCTTGTTTGCCAGCCATGTCAACCCACAACCCTCAAACTTAGTAAATGTAACTAAATAAAAGTGTAGTCCAAATCAAAATGGGTGTTGGTTCGTGCTCTGTCCTTGACTCTTCTTTTTTAACTTTGAACTTTTGTTGTTCAGGTGATAATTCAGGATTTATTTGGCCTCTAAAAGGTGAAACAATCTTGTCTTCCCCATCCCAGAAGGAAGTTGTCTTAAAGCTGTGATGGCTGCCAGTGCCTGGGCTATTTGTAATTGACAATGGCCTCCTAAGGTCAAGAAATATAAAACCAGCATTGTTGCACCTGGGACCAAAGTCAGAAACACATTTATACTTCAATTTTGTATAACTGTGACGGTGTTTGATTTCTCAGTGTCTGCATGACCTACAAGACCATAATAGTATAAGATCTATGTAAGTGAATTAAACTGAATATGGTGAGGGAATGGTGTGTATGTGGCCTTTGTTTACCTCCTGATCTAACTTTTTTAAGTTCTGCATTCCTCTGGTTCTCCTGGGTGACTAAAAATACCATTAGATTACCTCCAGGAAAATAATTGTCCTTTAGAAAAAAAAAGCATCAAGATTAATATTTATAAGCTAATGTATTAGCTATTCCTGCTTGTAAAGGGTGAAAGGTGATTTCTAACAACAGCAAACTGTCAGGAAGTTCCCATATAAGCTAGTGGAATTCCATGAATTGTAGTCTGAGGATACCTGAAAGACTTTATAAAGCTCAGATGCATTGCTGCTCTATGGACTCTACAGTAATTGCAAATTCAGTCTCCCATTGTCACTGATTGATAGTGTTTAATTAATCAAGGGGGTTATTAAAAGAAAGGATTCATGTTTATTAAAAGAAAGGATTCTGTTGTGAAATGAAAACTAGAATTTAAGAGATGTTTTTAAGAAGAAATCACATGCAAAGGAAACACACAGCATTGGAATATTAGTAATATGTATTGAATTCTACTTAATCAAAAATAGTTTTTATGTAGAAAATATCCAGGATGGCACAGCAGAACTCCATCATGCCTTTCCCAGCTTACATGTGCTACTTCTAGTGTTATTTTTGGTCTGTAGCTTATTCTATGAATATTTTTTATTGTATGCATAAATGCATGTTACACCTTTTTTTTTTGCTTAATATTCTGTGGTTTTGATTATTTTTCTATAAATTATAGAACTGCACTTGTCTTAAAACAGGTTCTGGGATTTAAATATTAGGAATGGAGAAAATAAGGAATATTCTCAGTGTATCTGTTGTGTGTTCTTATGTGCTTTCGAATTAGTATTCAGAATTACTACATAAAAAGTTAAAAATAAGTATTTGGCATATTTGACCTCTGAAATTCAGATTGATCTCATCTCTTTTGACCTTCAGTGTTATGTGAACTGTATATTTGTATAGGTGAAGCCTTATTGAACAATGGCTTTAGTTCAATGAGCTGAGACAAGTATTTCTTCTGCATTAGGAATGCACAATTTACCTTTAACTTTAGAAAACAACAGTCTTTCAAATAATGCAAAGAACACTGGGAGTGCTTGCCTGAGTAACCTTTTATTTATCTCACTTAGAGATAAATAGGTACTTCTCTATTTTTAAAATTAATAGCTAGAAAATTCCACTTTCTAAACTGGAGCAGACTTGGATGCTAAGTGTGTTACATGAGTGAAAAATATTTTGATGAAAAGTTAATTAGCAGGTCTGAATGTTTTGCAGTTTTTTAATTCTTTGGCAGTGATCTTTTCCTTTTAAAATTGGTAGATAAAATTAATTTTCTTTTAAAAGTAATGCTAGGAGTAATGGAACTTTCACAAAATTTTAGATGGCTAATAAAAAGTACTATTACTTAACATAAAATAATATCCTGAAATGAAAACCTCATGGAATTGCCTTCAGGAACGTTTTTCTAGCAGAAAATCTTTTCTGAGCTGAATCTCTCCATGAAATTAATGCAGCAGAAGGGTGTTGTTTTCCAAGGAGAATTCCATTGGATCTACAGATAGTATCAATCACATTTCCTTTCCTCTTCCAGCACTTCAATTTAACAGGATTTCACTTAGCCCATCACTTAAGTCAAACAATTTAGCAATGGATTCGTACTATAGCACAACAGTAACTTGCAAGCCTAATTTGCAAATCTGGAGTAGTGCATAAGAATGGAGGAGAGCAGCATTCCTAGCACGTTTCATGCAGCACATGCACACTTGCATGCACATAGAAAAAAAGAGTCTCTATGAGGTACCAAATTTCAAATTTAGTGAAATACTCTTTGGATGCCTTGGCATCCTTTCAGTGTGTGTTGGGGGGCTTCAGCCCTGGATCCCTCATCGTTTGGTGATCCTCCTTGAGTGTGAGAGGATCTCTCTAGCTGTGAGAGGCGACACACTCAGGGGGAGGTGCTGGTGACAACGATCTTCAAAAATTCATGACGTTTGGGAAAAGCTCCCTGTGACTGGAAAAATGTAAAATGTCATGGCTATCTTCAGAAAGGAGAAGGAAAATGATCCAGGAGCCCACAGTCTCCTCTGCCTCTCTGTCATCAAGAAGATTATGAAACCAGCTCTCCCAGAAACTGTCCAGATGCATGGAGAATCAAAAAGTGATTGGGAGCACTATGCGTGGGCATCCTCCTCTGATCAGATTGATAGTGCTGGGGATAAGAGGAAATCAATGAATATTTCTTACCTTGATTCCAGAAAGACCTTTCATAGTATCCTCAAAGCCAAAGCAGTGAGATGTGGGTAGAAGACTGGCTAGATTCCTGGTTTAAAAAGGTTGTGATCAGTGGTAAAAAATCCAGCAGGTGGCTGGTGTGGCTGTGATCCTCAGGGGTGGAGAGGGGTTCTGATAATGTTTTAGTGTCTTAAGGTCATTACCTGGGTGATGGGAGGAGCTACACTGCAGGAAGTCTGCAGATAGTTCCTGCCTGGACATGAGTCAGCAGGTCTCACTTGAAGAAATGAAGTCCAACAACATACTCACCTGTAGGACTGAGGATGTTGCCTGCAGTTTGAGGGAAGTGATTGTTCACTTCTATCTCAGAGTCTGAATCCCATTCTAGCATTCTGTGCCCTGTTTCCTGTAGCTGGTCACGGTCACAGACCATTTCAGTGTAGGAAGCTGTACTGAATACAAATTCAAATAAGTCATTTAGATGCTCAGTAATTGCCTTGTTGTCTTTACATGCTCCTGCTGTGCTGATCCTTTCATTCTGCAAAGCCTCTAGGAGGGATCTGTCTCTGGAGATATTTGAGGGAAGATTTATTAGTGGTTTTCATATGTTTGTTGTTTGTCCTGGGCCAGTCTTTCTGTTTATTTATTTGTTTTGTTTTGTTTTTGTTTTTGTTTTTTCCTTTCTTTACACTAAGCCTGCCAGAATTCATTATCCTTTCTGTTTTCTCCATTTGGACAAGATATTAACTTCTTGAATTATATTTGGGTAACTACTCTTCAGCCCTCTTGACTTGCTTTTATTTAGGTCTTCATTGCTCCCTTTCATCTCCACTTTCCAAGGTGATGCTGCTGGCTCCCTTGTGATTAAACCCTGATCTGCTTTTGGATTGTTTCTCTTGAATCTCAATCTGGCAAGTGATAAATGGACACTGTGCTGCCTGTGTGACAGGAGTTATGAGCTGGAAAGAAACTTTAAACTTTGTTTCTTTAGCAGTTCTTTGTAGTCCAAGCTACTGAATCTTCTACAGTAATATCTCTCTTTCTCTCTCTTTCTGAAATTGTTCTCTTGCCTCTCTTCTGCTTGCTAGCTTAATGAGATTCAGCAATTAAGGTTTTATCCCCTCTCAAATATTTTTAATTTGTCCCTTTTTGGAGGGGCAGGGTTTAAACATTTTTAAAGAAGTGTGATAGTAATTAATTACCTTAAATGCAGAATTTTTGTTTATTTCTAAAACTTTATGAATTAAATTTCTAAGATACATAAAGACACACTGATTTTTGCTGCCTGTCTTTTCATCTGTCTTACCTTTGACAGTCTCTGTAGAGTTAGGTTTTTTCTTTTACCCTTAGCCACTGAAAGTATAAGTTGATCCTCCTAAATTGATGTAACAGAACTAAAGAGAATATCACCAGGATTAGAAAAAGCTCAGGCTCCGATTAATATGTTGGAAGATCTTCACCTTATGCTGAGAGTTAAGGAATTGCCGTGGGTTTACACTTCATTAGTACAAGATTTCATGCTGCCATGTGCTGATTAAGAATTAGAAGCAGAAATCCTATGTTGGTCATCCATTAACAGTGCTGGAAGACTTAATGTCTCTCCCAGTGGTAATTCTAACATCAGTGGAAAGCTGAATCCAGCTCCAATAGCAGGACACAGCATTTCATTCTTTCCTCGTGGACATCCTGCAGAGAACACAGCCATCAGTCAATGTTTATCAAGGTGAAATAGATCTGATGCAGTATTAGGTGGTGCAAGCAGATTGGAAGATCTTGTTCATGGCATGACAGTCTGATGTCAGGACAGTCTGATGTCAAGTGTCTCATACCAGCCTGGCAGGCAGAATTTCTCAGAATTTCCAATAATCATTCTTTCAAATCTACCCTTCTCTTGAGGTTTATTCAGAAAAAAAATCCCTGATTTACCAGCCTCACTGAAAGTAATAGGTACTTTTCTGATATAGAAGGAAATGAGAGAGTGTTCTTTCTCTGAAGTCAAGAACACATTTTGTCACGAACATGATTTTTTTCTGTTGAGAAGAAAGTCGAGGATTCCAGGCTTTGGGAAAGATCCAGGACTAGGCCTGATTTCTGAATTATGCCTGAAAACTTAGGGAAAGATGCTTTCAAATATCCAAAGTACCAAAAATGTGGAAAACAGTGAGATTTTCATTAGAAGTTGCAATTTAACTATTACACAGGGTTTAAGTGTATAATTTTCTAATCCTATTCCTTCTGTGTAATGATATTACAATTATGGTTTCTTGGTTTTAAGGAACTAATTTTCCTAAATTGAATGAATAGTTAGATGTGCTCTTATTGGATGTTTAATCTACAAAACACATTAAAATATTAATTAAACCTTGCAAAAATCCCTGTGAGGACTGTACATAAGCATTATCATTCTTTCACAGATGGTAAATGCAGTTAATATTTCTCCAGTAGTGCTGGAGAACTTTTGTATCCAGGAGTCTGTCCAGTTCTGTTAATTTGTTTTTTCAGCTAAAGCCTATCATTACTGAGATAGCTGTGAAGTGGAAAAAAACATTCTGGATTGAAATAGGCAGTTATATCTACATACTTCTAACTTTGTATCACATTTGGCTAATATGTTACTCTGAATTCAAGACAATTTATTTCGAACTTCAGAGGAGTTTAGTTTTGGTCACGGATGAGCTACTTGCAATGCAACTGCTAGTTTTCTGAAACATGGGCGGCTGTTTAGCTGTGCAGAATCAAACTGCTTGATACATGATTTAATAAAACAGTAGAGTGGTGGCTGATCTAGTCAGCCAGCCTTTGAATTAAAATTGTAGCTTAGAAATAAGTATCAGAGGATGGACAACTTCTAGCATTTAAAATGGAAAATATTATTTGATATGCATTCTTGAAATGCCTAAATGATTTGAAAATGAACTTTAAATTATGAAATATTCACATGAAAGTTGCCAAGAAACCTATGATAAAGCTGTTTAGTCTTTAATTTTAGTATAGTTTAGTATTGCTTTAAATCAGGCTCTTCAGAATATTTCCTAAGTGTGGACAGATTTGAGTTTGAGTTACACTGATTATGATTCCATTTGCATATTACAGTCACTTGCAACTAATAGAGGTGCATCTTACTTTATATCTTGACGATAAATATAGTAAACCAGCCATCATAAGGCAACAGTACATGAGCATAAAGTACTTGTCCAGGAATTCAAAGTTTTTATAGGACCTAGTCCTTTTAATCTACTGTGTGGCTTTCTGTGAGTGTTAAATATAGATAATAGTCACTCGTACCTGAGTTAAGTCGCTCTGTACCTATTGAGAAGAAGGGAAGTATCTTATTACTAGAGCTTTGCACATTGTCTGAAGGTGCTCAGCATCACTGAAAACCAAGGTGTTGTTTTATTTTAATTCCTACAGTTTGAGTCTTTTTAGCTGTATTTCAGTGGTGTGCAATAAGAGCTGCTCCAGGTGATCTGCTGCTCACGGGTCGTGTCCCATCTCACGCTGTCCCTCTCCTGGCAGTCAGCACGAGGAGAAGGATGGGCTCTGGCTCTGTTAGCTCTGCTTAGAACAGACACTTGCAGTGCCTCATCACATCTTGTATTTCATTGTCGTTGCTGCTGCAGTGTGGGGCATAAGAAAACAAAGCACTCTGTCAAATGCATCCTGCTCTCAATGGGCAGGTGCTCACTCAGTATTATGAAAAGATGTCCCTTTTTGGAAGAGACTCTAGGTTGCTCTGAGGTGTCAGGGGTAAGTGGAAAATCGATGGGTACAGGCTGCTCCCTGAAGGCACTCATCTCTCTCAGTTGTACGGGCTGTGAGCATGGCATGGAAGAGCATCCATCCTGTTAAATACAGACTGACAGCAGTAGCAAGGTTACCATAGTTAATTTGCTACTAGATATATCAAAGTTCATGTACATTTGCTTGAGCCGTGCTTTTGTATTGCAGGTATTCCACTGGGAAATGTTGGATGAAATTGGTATTGGATAGTTTGATGTGATAAATTAAAACAAGGAAGTGCAGAATTACTCTGCCGTGAGCTGTAGTGACTCATGTGATTTTTAAATCTTTTCTTCACAGTGTGTTCATCACCTTTCTCCAGTACAATTTTACTGTATAATCAGCTATCACTCCCCTGACAAGTATTAGTCTGTTAGAAACTTATCATAGGCTGATGAGTGCCAGAATTCACATTCCTGTTACTGAAACCACACACTTGGCTGAAATATTGTATAACACATTATTCTGACCTACAGCTTGATGTGGAAATTGTTTTTAATTGTTCAGTTTCAAATCAACATGTAGTTGTAAATATGACTCTTGATGATGTTTCCTTACTTTGGCTTTTTTGTTTAACTGTAATAACAGAATAATCAGATTCTGTGCTGGTTGATCCTAATGCTAAGGGAATGTACTCTATCTGTTTTTGTCTCATGCCAGAAAACACCCTGGACAAAGTAAACTAAATTAATTAAAAAAAAAAAAAAAAAAAAAAAAAAAAAAAAAAAAAAAAAAAAAAAAAAAAAAAAAAAGGTTTAACCCGTTGTGTAAATATAATTCATTACACTAGTGTATGTTAATATTTTGGGAAAATGCCAACCATTAACTGTATGAAGCTTACTTTGAATAATCTATTGAGTGTGTAAGACTTACATATAAGACATACTTAAAGGAGGTTCTTCTACAGTTTCCTTTCTAAGCCCTTTAGAAATAGTAAAGCAAAGATGATAGTCTGGCTTAGTTATGACTTAAGTAAAGAAAAAAAATTAGCACTTTTCTGCTATTTGTTAAAACTTCAGGATTTTTACAGTGGCTGTCAAACCTTGTTTTATGCATTTTTAGATTTCTCTACTTATGTCCTAAATTGTGTTATTTAAAAGAAACCAAAGCATTTTAGGATTTAATTGTATTTTGATTTGTGCCCTTGTAATGTATACAATGGCGTGGTACTTCACAGTTATGTACTTGCTTTTTTTGGTGATTATTGCAACTAATGAAAGTCTGCATTCAAAATGGAAGAAAGGATTGAATTATTAATTTTTTATTAGCATTTTACACAGCTTCATGATGTGAGACTTGGCTCCTTGGACTAAAATTAGAATATAAAACTAAAAGAGAGATTAATTTCTTTAGGGTCATGGAGCAGTGTGTGCCTAGAGGGCCATAACACAGACCTCTATAATGGCTTTTTGGGCAGAGCCTAATAAAGGAAGAAATTGCAGCAAGGCTCTTATGCCAAGAGCCTCCAGTTTGCTGAATATAAATAGGCATTTTACATATTGAACTACAGCAGCAGAAATACTCAAGTAGGAGTTTGCTTTTTTGCAAACAAAGGCTATTAGTCAGTGTGGAACCTGTTCCTTGTGTTTCATAGTGGCTTTGAAAGTCAGTGGGTTTCCTTCTCTTAGGGCTGTTTATAAATGCAAGATGTAACTTCTCTCTGAAAAAGCTGCCACCAACCTCTTTAAGACTATATTGGCTTTTTTTTTTTTTTTTTATCCAGAGACTTGCTTGTTGGTTACAAGGAAATGAAAAATTAAGCTACTTCCTCCAGCAGAGCAGTTAGTGTGCTGCAGTTTCCTTTTTTCCACAAGGCTCTTTGTCATTCTGGTTTACCTTACTTATTCTTTACCTTACTTTAATTTTCTGTATTATAAAATTAAAAGAGAGCATTACTTCAACAATCAGTAGTATTCTTATAGAATTCTTTATAAATCTGTAGGAGGGTGTAAGCTCAGAGCATTGCTGGTTTTGTTTGCTGTTTAACTCAGCAAATTAGCTTTAGTGCGTAAATCCAGAGGGGTATATACCCCTTATCACAGGCTGGATCTGAAGAAACAAGAACTTAGTATGGTGATTTATTGAACTTAACCACTTTTCATAGACCATGGGAAAACTGCAGTGCTGAAATCCCTTTAGAACAGTTCTTCCACATTCCTGCTCATTATAAATAATTACGAAACAGGTCTATCAGGTGCCATTTTAAAATATCAGCATCTGCCATCAAAAGTGTTTACAGTAATTTAACACTTCACTATGTTTAAATAATTGAATGTGCAACAGAAAGAATTGCATTCATAGTCACTCACACAGAATTGCAATAAAAAAAATGCAGAATGAAATTGGGGACAAAAATGATGGTGCACTGAAGGAAGAAATAAAATCTTTGTTGGATACACAAAAAACGAGATTATGCTCCTATCTGGCAATTTCAGTGTGTTACCGCATTTCTATGCTATGTTTGGAGACAAGATGAACAAATAAAACTTTATTTGCATACCGGTAACTTTTATGAAATGCTTATTTTAGAGAAAATATACTTTATTGAAAAGAAATTTGTTTGCTTTGATCAGTAGCCTAATGTTAGGTGGTTTTAATTTGGTAAATTGGCATTAGCCAAAGGGAATCATGAGTATAATTCTCTAGTTGTAATCTGATTTGATATTATCCTTATTTCACTCAGGAGCTGGGCAGCAGTGGAGCAGCCATTGGGAAGGTTTCACAGCATTTAAGCCAGTCAGCTCTGAAACAATCTCTTTCCTTCCTCCTCTCTATTATTCCACAGTGAAATGGTTCAGAGAGCTTAACTGGTTGATAAATATTTATTCTGGTTTTGATTTGGGTTTTATTTTGCATTGGTTTTATTATGGCTTAACTTAGAATCTCCTCTTTATGAGCTGAGATAAACGTGCTAGTGCTTTCTCAAAGCAAAGAGGTAGGATAGTGCAACATCTGAAAGGCAGGAACAGCAAAAACTGTCCTGGCTTCCTTCCTTAAGCAAAGGCTTAAAGATAAAACTGTTGTGCAACTACATAGTAAGTTTAAAAATTCTCAGCCTGCCAGTTTACTTCCCACAAAAAGATGTTCAGAATGTTTCTTACTCAGAATGAAAGCTGTAGACTAAGAGAGTATTTTCTTGACTTTTCCTGTTGAAAGAAGTGCTTACTAATATCTACTTTGAAGTCAATGCATGACTTGTTTACTCTTAATTCCTTGGATCATAGGGACAGACTGTCCACATCAGTGTGCTTTATCAGTCTTTATTTTTCCTCTTAAATATATTTTAGCAAATACTTGTTAGAATATAATCAGTACTGTTAGCCACTATATCACTGTACAGTGCACAGAATAATAATATAAATGTTTTGGTATTTTCATAGACTTCATGCATGTTGGCAATATGCTGAAATTTTTGTGTTTTATATCACAGCAGTTATTTAACAGATTCACAGACTGTGTGGCCAAACTTAAATGTTATATTAACGTGGTCTGACTCTGTGTATACTGTGGATAAAAGAACTTTATTCAGTAACTTACTGGTGAGCCCATCTTTCACTGGACCTATTGTTTGGGTTTTAAGGATTACCTATCATTTGTATAGGTATGGGTACCTCTGAAACCTTATTAGAAAACTGGGTGGCTAATTTTTTCTGTTAAAGACCTATGTATTAAACTGTTTCTTGAAAGCTACTGTGATTTTTATGTAGTGCTTCATTTTCCCAAAACATTATTCAGAATTAAACCAGATGCCATCCAAAGTATGAATGAATTTTAATGTTTGTAAGGAGCATTATCAGTGTACTCTCAGGTACGCATTATCTGTTCAAAAAATGTTTCATAGTGTTCATCAGTATAAACTCTGATTGCTCATGTAAGAGGGAAATTACCATTCCCTAATTCATTTATTATTTTTTTTTTATTACTCTTAAAATCTTCTGAAGCCCTTGGGGTACTGCTGTGATTCTTTTGGCTGCCTCTGTTTATTGTGCTCTTGCCCTGTGGTTATATAAATCCTTTCTAAGCAGTTGAGCTGGTGCCTGATGCTCCCTGATCAGCAGTTCTAGATAAGATGTTTAGGGGAAGCTGATAGCAATCAACCTCTGGCTGCTCTTTTGGAACCGACAGAAGCACAAGCCTGCAGCAGAGGTTGGCACACGCTAACCCACACCAGCTCCCAGATGCTCTCTGGAAAAGTTATGCCCGGAAGAAGAGCCTAGGTGAAAAAGATAACTCTCTGTCACAGGAGGCATCAGAGGCAGATACACCTCAGCCAGGATGAAGAAACAGAGGGTGATATTTCCTGGAGAGTGTTTCTCAAAGGAGATAGAGGCATTCCTCTGGACACCTGACCACGTCTTGAGAGGTTTGTTGCTTGCCAGCCGCTTGGATCCAAGAGGCTGCAGAGAGTCTCCCAAAGTGTCTTGACTTTCTGGCTACTCCTTGTTCATTCATTTGAGCACTAATCAAATCTAAAGAGGGTATCTAAAGTCACTCTAAAGAGTGACTGCAGGGTTCTGGTCAGGATGCAGGTCATGGTGCCTACAGGGTGCTCTCCTGTCTCCTGCTGGTAAAGAGGAAAAGCTCAAAGAGGACTGGCAAATTTTCAGATAAACATTGGACTGTGGATCAGGTGTTACAGCTGGGGATTTTGGCTTTTTTCACTGTGGGGACCTGTTTGAGGAGCAATACCTGCTTATCAGGGCTGTCAGAGTGGATAAAGAACATCTTTAGCAACAAGTGTCTAACCTTTTGATGAGGGCTATAACCTGATTGTGTCAGGAAAGGGATACAATAAGCTGAAGGGAAGGGCAGGAACATGGGACAATGAAATTTTTAAAAAACACTTCTGTGATGAGTTATCTCATCTTCCTTATATAAACACCAGTACACAAATGCACATGAGATGGGAAAGGTGGACTTTGAGGTCCATACACAATTACAAACCTGTTATCTCACTGAGAGTCCAGTGACTGGTGCTGCTTGAGTGCCTGGGGTGCTGAAGGAAACACAGACCCAGAAGGTGGGGAAGAGAGGTTGTGTCCTATGCAAAACAGGGGCTGGAGAAAACCCTGGGAATTAGGTCAGTCAATGTAACATCACTGTATTTTTAAAAAACTGAAATAGAACACTGTCATTGGGTGTGTTAATAAATATAACTTTGTGAACTGTTCTGAAAGCCAAGATTGCCAGTTCATCTTTGGATTGATTGTGTAGGCAACATAATTTCCGTATGTAACTTGGGGAGGTTAATTTTGAAATTAAGGGGTTCTCAGGGAAAGATATGGGAATAGGAATAACTGTTTTTTACTAGGAAAATTAAAATAAAAATGTAGTCGTACAAAAAAACCCAACCAAACAAAAAGAAAACACTGACAGTCAGAATGCAACCTGACACCCTGTTGGTCCCAGTGTTGGTAGCAGTCCAATTAAATCGTGGCTTTACTTCTCCTGGAATGACAGATGTGGTTCTTGCCCTTCTCTGCTTCTCCAACACAAGCCATGTATAAAATCGTTGAAATGTAAATGGAAGTTTACATCTATGCAGAACATGAACAGATGTTTCCAGCCTCAGAGTATGGGCTTAAGAAGTTCTGACTGTCAAGCCTGAGCAGTTTTCTTCCTCAGATAATCAGATTTAAGGTTTTTTTTTTCTTAAATTACATTACAGGTAGATTTTAAATAACTTGGTGAAAAATGGAAAGTGCATCATAACCCTTCAGTCAAAGCTTGCATTTTTAAAAAGTAATGGCATGACACATTTTAGACTGCTTTTCCTCATGATCAGCCTAAGGAAAAAGATCAGCACATTAATCTATTTGCTGCATTCCTTGTGAAATAATCCCTCAAATATTAAAAATCTGTCCCCTACAACATTTATAAGGTTTCTTCTAACCTGTTTCTTTAGCATTTCAATGCAGGCATGATCATGGTATATATAAGTTATTAAAATTACAGTTTCAACTTTTTCAAGATGTATATGTATTTTTTTTCAGATATGCTTTTACAGTGGAAATAGCCTTTTTGCATCTGCTATAGTTAACATTTTTAAAGACCTCATTTGTCATTTTTATACTGTTTGTGTCATAAATATAGGAGCCTATATTGTCCAGGTAACTGGTCTAGGTGTAGATGTAGCCACTGCACACGTGCAGTGAGAAAATTCAAGACGTGTAGCCATAAGACTCATCAAGAAGCCTCTTCTTTGAATTTAAAACTGACACATCAAATCAATTTGTACACATAAATTTCTGTCAGTGAGGGTTTTTTTTTTTTTTGTTAAATATCTTATATGTAACTGAACTATAATTGAATTTTTCCAGTCTTTCATAATGAAATTGAAAACTCTGATTTTTTGTAGCTGAAATTAATCAAACCTGCATGCCCTGTGGAAGTATGGTCTGTTGAATATAAAAAGTATTGTGTTGTAGCTGCAAACAGTACTCTGGCCTAAATTAGTGGACAACAGGAGTTACTGTTGAAGATACTATTATACACACTAAATTTTGTATTTTTTTTTTTTTTCTTTTAAGATATCTAGAATTAATTTTATACCTGTCCTTGACCTAAACTTTAGGAACTTTACTGGATAGAACTTTAGCTTTGTTCCTTAAAATTTCTGGTACATTTTTAAAATAACAAAGCCAATAACAGCTTAGCTTCGATTTGCAGCCAGATTAGTCCATCTTGGAGACTTTCTTCTTTAGGTTTCACTCTTTTTTCCATTTTGGTTTTCTCCAGTTTCATATAAAACCAGTTGTCCATAAAGTTCTAGGGTGGAAAAATGCAAGCTGCCTGTAGTATCATTCAGCATTCTGTGTTTTTGGTTTGGGACTGAATTAACCTCAGGTGATTTTAGCTTGCATCAATGTCAGAAATAGCGCATTTCAGATGGGAATAAAAGGAAGGTACAGACATTCTAGCAGCAGAATCCCTGTTCTTCCCAGTACTATTTTAAAAGAATGCTGTGTTTCCCAAGGTGTTTTTTTGGCATCACTTGAAGAACTATTACCTTCTCTTACGAGGTATGGAATCACCCATCCAGTCTGCACACAGCTCTTTCTATTGTCTATTCAGAATTGGCTGTTTAGATTACAGTTGCCCTTTTCCATTTACCTTGTATCATTTTACCTTTATGAAAGATTTTAGAATGAAATAAAAGTAATGAAGTTATCTCCATACAAAGTTATAAAATCTTTAGTTACTGGATTTCAGTCTCTATTTTTTTTTTTTTTTTTAATAGTTACCTGTGCAGTTTCTCTAGACTAAATATTTATAAAAGCTAAGTGGGAAATGTTCAATATTTTGAAATACTGTCCCATTTTCTCTCTCCGTTATTAACCTATTTCAAAATATCTCAAATACTCTTAGCAAAATTACAGTTTTGGTGACTGCTAATATTATCATTTTTGAACACCATTCCTTATTCAGACACCGTAACTCCCTTGATCTGTCTTCATTTTCAGGACTCTTCAGCAGGAATTAGGTGACAGGGTACATTTTAGTCTTTTTTTTCTCTAGCCCTTCCCACCCCACCCCTCACCGCATTCCCAGGTTTTGAAAAGTCAAACTGTAAATTTCAGTATTGTATATCAGTTTCGTGAGTATATTAACTGCTGACTAATATTTGTTATTTCAGCAGATTGATGAGAGCCATGCTCACTCCTACCCAATGACAAAAATATTAGTATAAAATATGATATAATAAAAATGTATCGTACCCCAAACTTTTAAAACCAGTGTTTTATTCCTTCCTTATTTTGACTTTACTTCTTTCTACCTCTGTCTTTGCTGGTAAGAAGACACTTACTTTAGATATACCTTAAGGTGGAAAGGTTGTGGTGTTACTAATCAATGTTTAATATTGTAAGGAACCTGAAAAAGAATAAGGAACACCTTTACTGTTCAGAAGAGGTATTAAGTCTGATTTTGCAGGTTTGAAAACCAGAGATAGCATCAAGTTCACTTAATCAGGGTAGTGCTGGCATATTACTCCAAGGCTCCTTCATACTCATGCAGCAAATCAGAACAGACATTCAGACAGATTAAAGGTATGCTCTGCCACCAAATATTTTAATACCTGATGCACTGAATTCTGCAGCACTTTAATTCCAGAAATCCTGACCTGTCTCTCTACTTTTAAAAGGCAAACACAAATGTGTTAATCTTCTGAGGGTATTTTCTTCATGCTGCTGTTGTGACCTTATTTAATACAGCCTACAAAGGTCAGCATTTTGAATGTTCTCTGTCGGTCTTAACCATAAGGTTTAAAACATTTACTTTCTTAAGAAAATCTCTGTTTAAAAACAAAAAACATTTTCCTCTGGGATTTTCATAGTGGTTTAGGTTTATGGCTATTCGTTTCTACAGAAAAGAAGGAAAAACAGTGCCACTGAGTGTAAGTGGACTGTCTTCCAGGCTTCTGCTCTCACTAAATTGTCTATATGTAATTTGTGCCTTTCACTAGCAGTTAATTTTGTAAAATGTGAATTTTATTCAGCAAAATAATAGACTGTGATCACTATGCCTATTCATGTAGGCCATTTGAAAAATTTTGACCTTCGCTTTAACTTTGTTTTTAAAATAAAGTTTTAAAATCATCAGTTTTAACTTCCACATTCCAATATTTACAGTTCTGCAGTATTTCATACATTGATTTTTGTCTATGTGTAAGTCCAGGGCTATTCCTCGAGATTACTTGCAAAGATTGCTTTCATTTTGAATTTACCATGCAATCTACTGGTGGAATAAAAAAACAGGGCAGAAAATAATTACAAGTTCAAAAAAGAAGCAAAGAAGGTCAGTAATTGTGAGTAGACACTGCAGTTCCTTGCTGACCTTTCAGAGACTGTAGAGTTTATTGCTCCAAGGTCTTAGTGGCAGCAGTGAGTGTCAGTAGAGTAAACCATTACTACTTCTGTTGTTCCTGCTGTTATCATTCTATTACTATAAACATGGATGGTAGGAAAATGTGATTTTGAGGCCAAGTGGAGACTGAGGGAGAAGTATGTATACATTTAAGCAAAACACCTTGTAATCTTGGCCTGATAATCTTGCGTGTTTCTTAGTGTTTGAATAAGAATGAACTATAGATAGGCTCATGTTTTGACAGGTGGTGTTTTTTGTTTTTGTTTTTGTTTGTTTGTTGTTTTGGGTTGGGTTTTGTTTTTGTTTGTTTGTTGTTTTGGGTTGGGTTTTGTTTTTGTTTTTTTGTTTGTTTTTGTTTGGTTTTGGGTTTTGGGGGGGGTTGTTGGGTTTTTTTCTGTTTGGTTTTTGTTTGTTTGTTTGTTTGTTTTCCCCCCTCAGTTATAGGGGCAATATTTTCAAGATACTTTTTATTCCTAGGTTTCTAATGAACCATTTGGGAATGAAATCTTGCTTGGTTTTTTTTTGCTTTTTAAGAGTAAGCCATTTCATTTTTACTAGTACAGTCTCATGCATTTTTAATTGCAAATTTAGGTTCAGCCAAATAAAAATGAGATCAAAATATATACCTTGGGTTTTATGAAAGCTCTTTCCAAGTGTTTTGGTGAGCCTTGTCAGGCAGATTACCACAATTTTTTCAACATGCTTTGAAAAGTTCACCCTTGTCCTTGAGGCTAAAAGGTAAAATAAATATAAGTTACATCTAAGTTTGCAGCTGCACTTTTATAAATGCTTTTCTATGCCCTCATCTTAGACCCTGTGGCTGAGGCTGGTGCCACACTAGGAGTGGCCATATGAATGTGGAAATATCTCCTGTAATGAGTTTATATTGTTGAAAGTAATCATTTATGTTTCTGTTAGATTTCTGTCATACCTCAGGAATGTTAGAGCTTCTGCTGTCTAAACAGATGCATTTGGAAATAACAATAGAACCCGTAATACATATTAAAGTTGTATTCATATAATTAAAAAGCCTTTAAAAAAACCCAAAACCTGACAGAAAAAATAACAGCAGCCTTTATTTATTGGGGAAAAAAAAAAACCCACAAAATCTCTGAAAATTCAAATCAGCTTTGAGAATCTCAATTTTTTTGTGGAAGGGAAGGCAATGTTTTTTATTTAGCACAGTTTTTAAAATCTTATTTGGGGGAGCAGCAGGTAATATTAAAATATTTGGATTTTCTATTACTATTGTAATAGAAGCAAACAGTGTTAGGTGACTTTAGAAATTATTTTTCTATGTTTTCTACTTTGTGTGATTCTGTGAAAATCCTAGCTGCTTCTGTTGAGGACAAATGATTTCTTGTATTTTTAGGGCTCGAGTCTTATCTTGCTTCTTAGAACTATGTAAAGTAAAGTATGTTTCAGGATTTGTCTCTCAATCTGAAGGAACCAGATCAGCAATTTATGTGCAGAAATATAATCTTTCTGGCAGTACAGCAGATATTTAAGCTCTCCTCTTTCAAAGCTGTTTTGCTACTAGTTTGATACAAAGAGTAAACACAAATAGTGAAACTATTCTGACAGATAGTGTCAGAACTGTTTGTTGGTCAGAGTTTGGAGAAATAAAGAAACTTTTATTATTAAAAAGGAACAGTTATATTAGTAGCTGTGTATTTGAAAATTTTTAGAAACTTTTTCATAAACACTTATAACTCGTGCTCTGTGTGTGGCTTTGTATACAGAATGTAACACTGTAGGAAAACGGTGGATTTTGTTTGTGTTGCTAGACCTGTATTTTTTGGTATGGTACTTATTTATGTGTTTTATATCATCCTCATTTTCATTCATCCCTTAATGTTAGCAGTGGTTTGATCATTGACCAAACATATGGGTGCAAAAATGAAACCACTTGTGAACTACAAGGCTTATATAACTTGGTTACTGGATCACTTTTTGAAGAGTTTGATATATTTGGAAAGCAATTAGTTTGAGAACACTTCAGGTTTATCGTTGTCATCTTTAACAAACAGTCAAACTTGTAGTTATGTTCATCAGAAAACAAATAATATTTGCTAATAAAAATCAAGCTGCAGAAAACTCTTATCAGGCAAATTGCTTCCCAAATTAAACCTGTAATAACACTTTAAAGGCAACTGCACTTAAACAGCAGTGGATTTGGGTTGTATTTAATGATTTTAATGTTCTGGGGTGAACTCAGATTCTTTCTGCTCTTTTGGTACTTGTTACCAAGTAACTGCTTTTCTAGATGAAGAGAATCTTTCTTTACATTAAAATTCATGGTCAAAATTGAGCTCTTGTGGTGTCTCCTTAGACTCAGGCATTTTGGCCCATATATCAAACAAAGTGTTTTGTTTTATTTGTCTGTATTTTCTGAGTTTGACTGGAGACCTTCCCTGGACAGACTAATCTCTCTGAATGGTCAGGGGTGAATATATTTTCAGGGGGAGAACATATAGTTAGGGTCTTGCAAGGTAATTTTGTTTCTTTTATGATAAAGGATGCTTCAAGGAACCACATGTCTTAATACGTCATGCCATGGATTGCAAAAGGTATCCAGAAAAGTTGTCTGAACAATATGGTTCGTGTGACACGTTTCAGTTTAAGTCACTGTTTTCTTCTGAAAAATATTCATCTGTCAGCATAAAGTTTTGTACTGAAAAAGTTTCCTCTCAATAACTGGAACACTCATCTTGGAAACTTTTCCAGTACTTTTCTGTAACTGTATCTTATTAAAGAACTGGGATGGTTTCCAGACCCTTCCAAAGTCTTTCAGGCTCATTATTGATAAATATGTTAATATAATTTCTGCTAACCTTGTAATGCTTCCCATTTTAAACTCTCTTTTGACTTGTAGTCTAATTTTTTGTTTCATTCTTTTTATTTTATTTTTTTTTTAACCTACTCTGGATAGTCTTTTATGAGAAAACTGATGAAAATTTTCTTAAAGAGTTGCCTTTGAGTTGAATTTGAGAAGATGAATTGATCTGGGGAAAAAAAAAATCCTGGATAATTTTCTCAAAACTAGTATTGGAAAAATGGCATGGTCTACATATCTTGACTTAGTTTTAATAAAAATCTTCTGTATTTTCCAAGAGTTTGAGATTGGTTTTTAAGAGGTGTATATTGGTTTGACAGATATTTTTTCCCTACAAATGGGAGTTGACATATTTACAATAAAATACTGAATTTCTTTGCAAGAAAATGCTTGAATTTCAGTTTATTTACTGTCTAGCTACTAGGATTTCAAATAGCCATCAGACTCAGCAGGTGGGAAAGATATTACATCAGGATGGGGTTCGAAAGAAGAAAATATGAAGACAAAGTATAGCAGAAGTCATTCCTGCTCTGATAATTTAGGAGCCCCAAAAAAAAACTTTTGAGAGAGAGATTGATATTCCAGGCTTTGCAATTATGGTTGTTTAGCTATTTTTTTGTGATTAAATAATTAAATCCTTTCTTATTTGCCAGTGGATTTTGACAGCTTCATATGTGTTTTTTATTCTTCAGATAGAATGGGTAAACAACTTTTGGCATGTATATTATTTGTTAGGTACTCATTTTATTTATGGTGTGAGATATTTTTGTAGATAAATGATGAGGTGTTTACCCATTTGGTTAACAGGACATTTTGAAAAGGAAAATAATGAACAAACAATAGAAAAATCACAGCTGGTACTGATTATCCAATGTATACTCTTCCCTGTAGGAAGGCATGGATATTCATGTAAACATCAATTACTGGTGCACACTAAGTATAAAAAAATGGTGTTAAAATATTCAAGAGAAGACAAGAAGATGCTTATAGTAAAGTACTTACATTATAGAAGTGGGAATGTTAGAGGGAATGTGCCATTTTTCCAGCCAATGCTAAGCAGAACTAAACCTTCAGCTGTCTCTCATAAAGTATCAAGCAAAGATATGGAGATGAGTCAGAAAACCAAACCAAAATTATTGAAAGAACGTCTTTTCTTAATTTCCAAATGTATGTGAAGCTTTTAATGCAAAGTGCTTTCCCTCATGTCCATTGCACATTCTAAGCAGAGAGAATGAGATGCCACGTTGCCGAATCATTGATTTATTTTATTTTTTCTGTGAACTCAAGTCTTAGCTAAGACAGAATTGATCTAAGACAGTAAAAAACCTCATAGTTCTTGGCTTTCTGCCAGCGGTCATGTTAAAACATTTATGGAAGTAATGATAAATTTCTTGTACATCTGTCCTTTTACATCTTGATTCACTAGACTGAGTGTAGGAAGTAAGCGTCAATGGCAAATAACAGAGTAACTTTATCAAAGAGCTGCCATATATCTTACATTTTTACAAATCTTTATTGCCCGGAATTGTTGAGTCAGGGAAAATGCTGTTCCTGCTGATGTATAACATGACTGTGTGCAAAAGCTGAAATCATCTTTGTGTTCACGTAAAGTTTCTCTTACTGACTGCTGAAGACCATAGAGATTTTACAGGGCTTTTTTTTTTTTTT
>VXBN01005690.1:587980-598869 GCA_013397395.1 Sinosuthora webbiana
TTTTTTTTTTTTTCTATTATGTTTTTTAATGCCTGTGAATATCATGTTCCTTTGATGCTCCCAGATTTCATGAAGAATGCAAGACTAAGTAGAATATAAAGGATATGTAGCTTTATCGTAGTTTGACTTCAACTGTTGGTTTTTTTCCATTCACAAGAAAAAACTGGTAATTTTTTTTTTCCCCTACATCATTGTTGCTTTCAGTGGCTAAATGATGTGGGGAGAATGTAAAAGGGAAATGAGGTTGCCCTTACTTTTTTAAAATTGCAGTATTTATACAGCACTAGAAAATACACTTTTTCCTATGTCTAGTCCTGCTTAATGGGGATCATATTGTCAAATTGCATTTTGACAAAAGAAATATACATGGAAAGTTCCCATTGAATGAGATAACATTACCTGTATAAACTTTGGCTCCTTCTCATTGATATGCAAGTTTCTTCTGCAATTTTGGAACTGATTAGGTTCTAATTAGTCTCTAGAGTATTCATGTGAACGATAGATTGTTCATTAGTCTATCAATTTTCCATGAAACTAATTGGCTATTTTACATGTCGAATGTGGAAACTGAAATGACACGTGTTAATTTGCCTTCCAGATGTTGCAACTGCCTGTCCAGATAAAAAGTCCATCTTGATGTATGTGACTTCACTCTTTCAAGTCCTGCCCCAGAAGGTCACCATGGAAGCCATCAGGGAGGTGGAGATGTTGCCACGGCACTCAAGGGTCACTAGAGAAGAGCACATAGAAGTACATGAACAGCATTTTTCACAAGAAGTGAGTTTCACTTTTCTGCTTTCATCTTGCTGCTCTAAAATGGTTGCTTCCCTGCTTACCCCATGAGTTTGATGTCAAATGGCCAGTGAAAGGCAAAAACCCCATGGGTATAATGGGCAAAGCCTCTTCACCCCAGGCAGGTCAAAAGTACTTGTCTGCATGTACTTTCATATTGGTTTTAATCTCACACCAGACTGTTTTCAAAATTACTATTCAGTAAGTGCTTTGCACTTCAGTTGTATATCATTGTGAATTTTGATGGTGGCAGGACGCCTCAAGGAAAAACAAATTTGGGGAGGCCTATATTTAAAAGCATTATATTTACCTTTTAAGAGAATAGGTGTTGATATTTCTCCATATTCATGATACATTTTTAATTTTTTAGCATTTTATTTACAATGACTTGCATTTTAAAATAATCTCAGTTTACAGTTCTCATCTCAAAAAACTCATGTATTATTTGGAATTAATTTATGGTTGCAATGTCAGTTTTCTTTTATACTGAAACCATCAGACAGTCTCTGCTGAAGCATTTAGTGCCTTTTTATACCTAGTTTACTTGTCTGAATTTAATCTGTATGTTGGGTGTGGGATGCTCACTCTCTTTTAGAGTACTGAGCAGATAAGTATTGGCTCTGTTTATTCAAGATGTGACAAAAGATCACTTGCTTTTTGAGCCTCTGCTTGTAAATTATAAAGAAGCTTCACTTTACATTGGTATTCTGCTGGTGTTGAGTCCTGACAGTTTGTTGCTTTTGGTATGGGTGTCAGATTAAATGAGAGGTTTCCTTAATACCATCGCATTTTGCCTGCTGAATACCAACACTGTCCTTGAAAAAATGACCTTCCTTTTCTTCAGTTGCTCTTAAAATCAATATTTCCTTCTACAGTCCGTGCTCCTACCCACGTGTGCGTTCTAATTTATTCGTAGATCACAGTCAGTGTACCCCAGGGACCTTCGCCTTCTCCTAAACCGCGGTTCAAAAGTTACGCGTATGCACAAGCTGTCTATGTCACATCCCCTGACCAAAAAAGGAGGCAGGTTCCTCCACAGGTCTGTCAGAATGTAATTTTTTGAGAGAGTTGTTCTGTTAAGCTCGTGCTTGGAGTGAAAGAGCTTGTGCATTTTGCTTCTACGTGATCTTAATGACGTGCTTTGTCCAGGACTTTTTTTTCTGTCGAGTGGTTACTTTTTCCTGTGTATTTCTGCATGGCTGGCAATAGCTGTTGTGCTGATTGTAGGGGATGATTAACATTCAAGCACTGCTGTTATAGAATCATAAACTTCCTTCTTTGTTCATTCATTTTTGAAAATAGTACGTACATTGCCTTAAAAAAGTATTAGAAGAACAAATCTAACATAAGCCATATTTAGCATCTATATTACAGCCTCAGGTTTAGTTATAGAAAAAAAAGAGCCATTGGCTTTTTCTTTTTCTGACCCTTCCTATTACAGAAAATAGTAAGTGATGGTATTTCTCAGAAGGTTATTGTAGTTGGGAAAAAAAGGTGAAATGAACATTAAATTTAATCTTGGATTATTAGATTACAACAGTTGGTCATTTTAATCACAAATGGCATCTTGCTGGTACTGAGGTTAAGGGGTTATATTTGATTTTTACTTATTTATTTTATTTTTTATTTTTTAATAGTTGAGGTGGTTTAATAAAACTTATTTCAAGTAATCCTTATAATGAGAATTTCAGTAGTTGAATTTTTATAACTTTTGACAAGTATGAGACCCAAAGGTCATATTGTGTACTGCAATGTGCTTTCCTTTCATTACTTCAGGGAGAAAAGATCTGTGTGTGTGGCGCTACAGTTTGAGTTTGCCTCTGGGTACTTAATTCTGTCTAACATCTAAAAATCTACTGCAAAATTATACTTCTATTCAGCACTGTGTATTCAAATCTACTATTCAAGTGAGAGGTATTTTATTGAATAATGACTTCATGTAAATACTCCAGGACAGAAACCCTGCGCACACAAGCATGAGCCCTGCTAAAATCAAATGTGCTGCAGTGATGAGTCACACAGCTTTGAAATAAGATGTTTAAAATTATCGTAATTGTTTTGTTCTAATTAGGCACTATACAGATATTTTAGAGTAATGAAAAGTTATTTTATAGGATAGATTTTTTCTTTTCCTTGAGGTCGTTTTACTGCGATCAGTTGCAGGTTTTGTCAGCACCTCCACCATCAAAAGTAATGTATAAACTGAAATAAAGTCATTTCTACAAAGCATGGTTGCTGAAATTCACTAAGATACAATTAGGTTATTCAGTCCTCATCTTGCGTTTCACTTTTCAGATCTCTTCTTCTTGAATTTGGAAGCTTCATCTATTACACTTTTATGGAATAATTAATACAATAATATTCTAATTCTAGCAATTTGGTAGAAGCTGATGACCTAACCAGAATCTGAGCCATATTGTGCTACAGCCACAACAGCTATTAACAAATGGAAAGCATTCACTTAAGAATCCTTTGTGAAAACCACCAGGCAAATTCTCATTATAATCAAGATAAAATTGAATTACAAATAATAACGATTATTATCCCAAATCAATATATGGAATTCCTAGTCATTGGTTATTTTTTGCCTTCAGCTATGTATTTCTTAAAGAAGAGCTGTTGTCTACCAATTAAAGCAAGTTTATAATTAAATAGTGGTTGATAATTTTTCTTCTCCAGATACCTGGGGCTAGTATGATTTAATAATCCCATCTATTTTAACTAAATAAAATAATTATTATTTCCTTTTAACTTCTTAGTAGACTTTCAATTTTCTGCATATATTATGATTTTTGGCTACCATTATAAATAANAAAAAAATCAAAAGAAATTCAACTTTTTTTTTTCTTTGATTTTTTAATGTTTTGTTTTTTTTTTTTTTTAACTGACTCTCTTTTTCATCTAGTTATCAAAGAAAAGTTTATTAGTTGATTGTGACCTGCCAATTTCCATGGTATTTTCAGTGCTGTCATGGAGAAGCAATTTTCACAAAGTATTTTGGTCTTCTGTTGAAATCATGGAATCATTCTTTCTTTCTCAATCTCTGTAAACTTTCAGCTTATAGGACTTGAATATTACAATTTTCCCCAAATAACCATAATTAAATAAGACCTCTTTCAAAAGATTTTGATCATGAAATTTTACCAAATATGGCTTTTGATACATGTCATACATTTGCTTCACATGTCAGTTGTCAGAAATTTTGAGAGATATGAGCTGTGATTCTCTGAGCTCCATATTGGCAAGAAGGAATAACATTTCCTTTCACACCATCATTTGTCAAAGCTCTTTCTCTTCTATCTTCTACCCTTGTCTATTCTTTTATGTCACATTTCACTTCATTTCACTTTTCTTACCTTCAATCTTCCTAGTAGCTTCAAAACTTGTGTGCCTTCAAATTCACCCTTCCTTTCTGAATTCTTACTCTGTCATTCAGGAGGGTACTTGCAAGACCTAGTACTTCCATTGTGCAAATTGTGGCAAGACAAGTTTTGCTTTTTTTAACTGTGACATTCCTCAAATTCAAAGATAATCATTGCTCCACAAATCTATTCACTCAATGCCTTCTTGTTTGGTCAGTCCTTCACTACTTCTGGTTGAACCAGTGAAGCATTTTCAAATGGCGGAGGTAACATGAATAGGAGTTTTTCTGGTAAAATTGAAGAAAAGTTTTCCTCCTTTACCTTGTTTACTTAGTGTTCATAAACTCATGAAGATCTTGGGACAGGAATCTGCTTCTCAAACCTGAATCCTTGAATTTCCTGAATGAACATTAAAAAAGGTCCAACAGAAAATATTTATGTTGACAGTTTTTAGGTAGCAGTTACTGCTTGGCCAGAAGGCTTGCCTGAATTTACAGGTCTGTATTTTGTCTTGTATGTGTTCTCTCTATAAGGCTTCACTTACAAATATCCAGCTTAACGTACAAATAAAAGGATCCTCAAGTTAATTTTCTGAGACATTTCAAAATCCGCATTTAAAACTACTCATTATCTTCTGTTTATATTTATGAAAGCACTGGGGTTTATGTTATTGATTTATCTCATTGAACACCTGACCAAGAAGAATGCTGTGTTTACTTTCCATTTTGGTTTATCAGAGCAGTTTCCTAGTATTGATCCCAGGCAAAACTCCTATCTCACTGCTTTTATTTTTGCTTGCTACCTCCACAGAACATAAAATACACAGCCTTAAATGGGTTCAAGGTAAAAAAAGGAATTGTGAAACACTGAAGTACCTGGAAAATAAACTTTTTATGATATGGAATCATTTAGTTTGGAAAAGACACTTAAATACGAGTCCAACTTACCCTAACACTGACAAGTCCACCACAAAACCATGTCTCTAAGCCCCACATCTACAGGTCTTTTCAATTTCTTTGGGGTGGTGACTCTACCACTTCCCTAGGCAGACTGTTCTGATGATTGATAACCCTTACAGTGATAAAATTTTTCCCAGTGTCCAATCTGAACCTCTCCTGGCACAACTTGAAGCCATTTCCTCCTCTTCTATCACTTGTTATGTGGGAGAAGAGCCCAACCTCCACTTTACTACAAACTCTCTTCAAATAGTTGTAGAAAGTGCTAAGGTCCCCAAGGTTTCCCCCAGAGCCTCTTTTCTCCAGGCCAAACACCCCCAGCTTCCTCACCTGCTCCTCATCAGACTCCAGACCCTTCCCCAGCTCCATTCCCCTTCTCTGGACTCGCTCCAGCCCCTCAATGCCTTTCTTGGAGTGAGAGGCCCAAAACTGGACACAGGATTTGAGGTGTGGCCTCACCAGTGCCCAGTACAGGGGGACAATCCCTGCCCTGGTCCTGCTGCCACACTATTGCTGATCCAGGCCAGGTGCCATTGGCCTTCCTGGCCCCTGGGCACACCTGAATCATGTTCAGCTGCTGTTGACCAGCACCCCCAGCTCCTTTTCCTCTGGGCACCTTTCCAGCCACTCTGTCCCAAGCCTCAAGACTTTCCTGTGGTTGTTGTGACCCAGGTGCAGAACTTGGCACTCTGCCTTGTTAAACCTCATGCAATGGCCCATCAATCAGCCTGTCCATGTCCCTCTGCAGGGCCTTCCACCTTCCAGCATATCAATACACCAGCCCAGCTCGGTGTCACCTGCAACCTGAGTGAGAGCGACCTCTATTGCTTTTGAAAAAACAATGCTGAAAACATAAGCATTGAATAAATGAGGATGAACAAAATCTGTGAGTATTTTAAGACTGGTACTTCTCTAAATAAGCTTCTGGCAGGTTGTGTCAGAAAGGTGAGTCTGTGGGTTTGGCTGCCTTAAATTATCTATTCAAAATCAAGCCCATTGATCTCTACGATTGTAGATTTTTATTCTTTTGACAGGAGTTATGTTTTCTTTATTCCACATTGTATGAAATACCGTTTGTGTGCAGAATTAGTCTTTAACATTTAAACTGACAAGCTCCAGTATATTTGAATTGAAATAATTTGAGATGAAGAGGTGGTAAATGAGGACAGTATTCGCTGGCACATAATGATTTGATTTGGGTGGTAAGAATTAGGGGCTTCATCTCAGGCTTCAACCTTGTCATTATTAGTTTGTGAGAATTTCCTAACCATCTATTCATTATTTGTGTTCTACAGAAGTATTATAATGCAGTTTGCTTGTGTTTTCTGGATTCTTTTCATGTGGATTTTACTAAGTTTCTGTATGGGACTTTGTCAATCAGTTCATACCTATCTATAATAATTAACTTGAAAAGTCACTAAAAGCTCCTTATAAAAGTTGACTTTATTCCCACAGCGCATAACCCTTCTGGCAGTCTTGCCCTTGAGAATGGTGATTTTCTACACCCTTGATTTGCCACACTCTTGGTCTTCTGCCAACAGTTTAACAACTTTAAAACTCCTGTGAGACCTCCTTTGGGACTCTTTCAGGGTTTGTCTGTGCCATAGAATTTAGTGGTACAGCATCACAGGATTGTTTTATTGCTCCCCTTTGTACTAAACCAGATCTTTGTTTTACTTAGAAGCTGTGATCTAAATACTTTCCTGTTTACCTTTATGGTTAAGTCCTCTTTTGGAAAAGCATCAGAAGACAGTTAATTACAGCCAAAAAGAAGTTTAGTTCCAACTTCTTGGTAATATTTTGTACGTGGAATACTTATCACAGAAAACATCCCATTGTGTCAGCAATGGGGGGATTTATGGCATAATTTAAAGTAGAATTCGGGGAACTTCAGAAATACTGAAATATCTCCACATTTAGTCATTAGAACATGATGCAAATAACTTGGGCAACGAGTATAATGATAGTCCCAGGTGTTAGTGTAGGTATTCTCGTTTAAATAGAAACTTTCAGAAAGCTAGGAAGTGTTTCTGTAGAGCTAAGTAAAGCCCCTAAGTAAATAATTCTAGTGGGCACTCAACACATCTAGGATTTAGGCTGAGCATAATAAAATAGCAAAACTTGCCACCAGAGGTCAGAACAAGGAAATGCAGAGATAGAAAAACGAAGCTAAGTGCAAGTCTTCTGGATTTCTTAGAAAGCTCTTCTGGATGCCATGTTTTCAAGGCACAGTTTGAAAAATGATGAAGCAAGCGTTTTCAAGTGTGTTTATGTATTTTTATATTTTCAATAACAGGTCTGAAAAATAGATGGCTTCTTGTCTGAGCCTGGAGGTCTGTCAAAATGACAGTTGTTTCCTGTCGCTACTTTGTGTGTAGACACCAGCAGCAGTTCTAACTTATTTTTTGTATATGTTGATTTTTTTTTTCTTTGAATGTTTAATGTATTCTTTTTCAAGAGTTCTAGTTGTAAAAAATGTTAGTACTCTCATGGGTAAGTGATATCTTGTAGTGGATCTAGTTTCCAATATATCAGAGCTTTAGTCTACTTTATTTCACACACTCATTCATTTGGTTTCCCCCAAAGCTGAGCTTGTGAGGTCTCAACTTCCCTGCTGGGGCAGAGGTTGCTGTTGATCCAGCCATCAGGTTGAGCTCTGCCACTGCTTTGCTTTTACAAATGTTGGACATCACTGCCCAAAATTCTTAGGCATCACCTGCTACTTGTCTCCACACATCTCTCTGTTGACCAGCAACAGCACAGGAGGAAATGCTATGAAGCTGCATCAGGGGAAGTTCAGAGTGGGCGTGAGGAAAGGGCTCTTCACTGAGAGGATGGTCAGTGAGTGGAAACAGCTCCCCAGTGAAGTGGTCATAGCCTGGAAGAGTTCAAGAAGAGTCTGGATGTTGCTCTTAGTCCTATGATTTAATTTTATGTAGTCCTGTGAGGAGCAGGGAGATGGAATCAACCCATCCCAATTTAGAGAAATTCTATAATTCTCTGACCTACAGGATCTTTTCTTATTTCCAGGATCTTTCTTCTAGTCAGCATCTTTTCCACTTTATTTCCAAATCCCATTCTCTTCCCTGACACGAATTATTTTCAGGATGCTTCTTTTCATCAGCAGGTGATCTTTGCATAACCATGAGACCGCAGCTCTCCCAGTCTCAACAGTCGCTGGGCAGAAGCACAACTCATGATGAGCCTCACCAGGAGTGCTTCTGTCTTCTGCCTCTTCAATAATGGCAGCATTTAGAGCATGCTAATCCATGTCCAGACCATTTTTTAGCAAAATTTACAACCAGTCCCAGCTGCTTGTAGCTGGCAAGTAGCAGGAATCAGCCCAGGAGCTCAGAAGTGCAATTTCAGGCTTTCAGCTGCCTCTGCTCCAAACATCTTTGCACAGTTATCTAATCCCTGTACAAGTTGCTGTTTTCATTCACTAATGAAGGTGGGGGGTTCTCCACCTCTAATGGGTAATGAAAATTCTTTAGTTTGTCATAAAAAGTGATTACTTACTGACTTTCCCATCCCTTTTTAACTTTTGCTTTTAAATGACCTTAAAAATATACCAGAGAAACATTTATTTTTTATATAAGTTTATCAACTATATTTTTTTTTCCTTAAAATAGCTGTAAAGCTTGTTTAACGAGGGGCTTTGGAAATGTAACGTGGAATTTCCCATGTGATCTCTTAGTGTATTCCTTACTGACTGATAAGAAAAGGTAACATGTTTTTCATAAAGTTAAAATTCCTAAATAAAATATATCTGCTGTATATTCAGATTGAATCCATTAAGTAAATTGATAATGTCATAACCATGAGTGTACCTATAACTGGTTGGAAATATTTAAGAACAAAACTGCTTTCTTATAAGTAAACTTGATTTGCATTACTTTTAAAGTGTAAGGTTTCTGTAATTTTTTTTCCTCTTAGAAACATGTTATACCAGTCATTTCCTGATTACATTATTGGTGAATATATTTTTTAACAGACGAATGTACATACTTTCAATAACATAACTTTACCTTGACTATCAACTTGATTTTTTTTTTTCTTCTTACAGGTTATTTTTAGGTGCTTTTACCTAGCTTCAATGCTATTTTAAGTTCCATCTGTATTTTTCTTTTTTTTTCTTTTTTTTTTTGAAAAGCACACTTAACAAGAGTGTCTTAATTTCAAATTTGAGCAGTGATGCAGCTGCTTCTTTTTTAAAGAAGTTTATTTTGAAAGTTCTACCCTTTACTGAAAATCTGGTCTTCCCAAATTTAAAACTTTGTTAATATGAGTGAGAGGATTCACCTAATTTCACCAAATTTTGCAGTTTCAAGTATTTTTGCCTCTCTTATTTTGGAAAGAAACCTCTTTTCTATGGTTGCTAAATAGCTTGATGTTCAAGGCCTACAATAAGATAAATAGGATGTATAACATTTAAAAATGTTCTTTTAAGTAATTTTCTGCTGCTGAGTCTTTTGAACATAAAGTATGTGTATGGTATGTTAAAGGTGGATGTAGATACAACAAATAGGGATACATATTCATTTACTGTGAACATTTTATTTTCTTTTATATCCATAATATGTAAAATGGTAAATTAATAAATTTGAATCCCCCTTCTGGCATGTAGAGTTAAGGCAACCATGCAGAATTGCTTGTATCAGCAGTGGATTTGATGCAAAGGAAGGGCTAGATAAAACATAGGACATGATCTCAGTGAAAGTCCTTACTGGTAAACAGACCAGTCTTCATTTTTTCCTAATCTGAAGACTGAAATTAAAGTAAATTGAGGATTTGTATAATTTGAAGTCATTATGCATCCGCATTTCAAACACCTAAGAATGGCCTTTCACTTTATGCGCACAAAAAAAGTGAATTTAGTCTGAAATTGAGAAAGCAAGCAATTCACTCTATGCACTCTTCCATTACACCTATTAAAACCTCTGAAATGAAAAAAAAAAAATCGATTTAGAACTCATGTCCTTTGAAAAACTTCTCAAATCAGGACAGTTTAGAACACAAAAGCATTTTAAATTATTTTTCTAGAGATAAAATTTTAGCATCATTATAAGCAGTGTTATTGTTAAAATTTTGCTCATCTCTGTATTGCACATGGACGTCTCAATAGTATGATCAAATCTTACTTCGTAATTTTAGATAGTATTTCTTTATTTTAAAACTTAGTTTATTAAGAATTTTTATTACTCATTAATTTATCTAGATTTGACATTAGTAAAATTAAAAAAAACTTCAAAAATGAGATTGCCTGATAATATGCTAATTTAATCATATTTTTGTCTGTCCCATTGGGAAATATTACCAACATGAGAAGAAAACCCTAATGCAAAGAAATCCTGCAATATTGATGTAGCAGCAGCAGCACATTTTGTTCACGTGCTCAGGAATAGGAGAGAAAGTTTAGTTTAGAGCCTCCTCATTCTAAATGGCTTTGCTGGCTCTCATCAATGAGACAAGATTCCTTGGCCCCAGCAGCTTCATCCTGTCTTTCTCTGTCTGACTTTCTGTGCAGTGTGACAGGGTAAATTCACTTTATCATATAATGGCTTTCAGAGGATTATCTGCAGTGTCGGTTAAACATATATGAATATGATGAAAACATTAAGGATTGCATTTTCCAATTAAAACTCCTTGAGTTTTAATTACAATACTTTTGTGTAATTTGACTAAATTTCTTGCCCTGTCTTACACCATCACATGGTTGAATTCTATTCAGCTGAAATAAAATGGATGAGGGGTTTTAATTAATATATTATATTTAATA
>VXBN01005694.1:0-44937 GCA_013397395.1 Sinosuthora webbiana
AGGCAAAGTTGGGGCGACAGTCCTCCACTTCAGCTCACCAGGCATGAGGATGTTTCTCTCTGAACATGTGATACGTAACATTATGGTCAATTTACACTATGGTTTACATCTATTTATATAGACTGGCACATACTGTGATGAAGTATGTAGGATGTTTTTTAGACTAAATTTTAATTTATTTATTTAACACTACTGTTATAAAAAAAGAGAAAAGGAAGTCAATATGGAAATAATAAATAGATCAAAAGTGAGTTTTGATTTTAATTATGTATTTTAAACCTTAATTTTGGTACATTTCATAAACATTCAAGGTGTTTGTCAGATCATAAGACTGAAAAACTTCTGAATAATGAAGTATTAAAAATACATTAATGAATAAACTTGGCTTGATCCAATGTTACTATATTGAAATAATAATTTTAAAAAGTTGCAATATTCAGCACAATAAAAAAGCTTACCTGATGCCTTGCTTGGTGGACTCACAGTTAAAAAATATGTAAGAACAAGATAAATTCTGTGGCTAACTTGATTTATCCAAATGTTCTGGCTCTGGAACAGAGCCCACAGCTAAACAACCATCTCTTTCAGCAATCTCAGTATCCAGTAAAATGCTGTGTTTCTGTTAGGCATTGGCTTCAGCCAGAAAGTCTATCATTTCTCTCCTCACAGAGTTCCATGTTTTCTAGACAATAAAAAAACTAAAAACTATATTGTCTTTGGTATTGTAATTGTCTTTGTACTGTGAGAAAATTCAGAAAAAAGCCCATTCACACATTGGTATTTCCCCCCCAAAAAATCAAAGACCAAGGTAACCTTGGAAACTTACATCAGGAACACTGCCAGGTATCCTCTGTATTTCATGAATTATACAAACCCTAGTAATAGTAATGGTTGAACCACTGATAAGAAAAGGACAAACTTTACAATTTCCATCCTAAAATTAGGGTACTGGTTCAAGTGTTCTGCTGGATCCCTTACACACCAAGAGCAGATCTTGCCAAGAAGTTTAGGTGCAAAATTGGAACCTGCCACTAAATAATTGACAATGCCATCCCCCAAGTTCTCTTCTTCCCTGTGTTAAGCAAGCCTTGTAAAATATCTCCACATTTTTTGGCAACTAAACCATAAAACAACTCGGAAGATCACTATTTTGACTGTGTCTACATTACAAACTAGAGTAGTGTAACAGAGCAAAAAAACAATTGATGCTGAGGATTTAAAACTGGTACTGCATAGATATGGGGGTGGGAAGATGAAGAAGACTCTGGAGGGTACTTTGGGCTAGCTCCAGAATGCAATAAAAGGACTCTTTGTATCAGCTGAAATTCACCAATTTTATTCCAGTAATGTCTCTTTTGCTTTAGAGTCACAAAAACAAAGAAACAAAAAACAACCAAGAAACCAACAAAAAACAACAACAACAACAAAAAAAGCCCAAGCCCAGTTCAAGCACTCATAAACGATTCTGTGATGAAAACTAAAGCCCAGTAAGTGAGGACACTCAGCAGGACACTCCCTGGCAAAGTTGAATTGCTGATGTATGTTCACCCCTAGCAACAGCTTGCCAAACTGAACCACTCAGCAGTTCAAGGCCAGATGCCAGTCCAAGAGTCAATTAACCTCTCCAGTCCATCAACATCTGGAAGAGCTCCACTGTTGGCTCAAAAGCTGTGTAAACACATGAACTCTGCCTTAAGCCCAGCCTAATGAGTCCACCAGGGAGATGCAACAGTCCAGGCCAGAGCTATACTAACAGTTGCAATGCCTATAAAGCGAAGTTTATTTCTGACTGACTGACTGAATTAGGCATGTATCTCTCCATTCAGTCATGTTTTTTATTTATTTATTTATTTATTTATTTATTTATTTAAACTGACAGACTCCCTACATGGTAACACAGAGACCTTTACGATGTAGGATATTTTTATTGGAAATCCTTTCTTAGAACTACTCAGATGGATTCCATGCAACCCCTGAAAATGCAAAAAAATAGAATAGTTATGGATAAGATTTTAATATAAAATATGAAAACTGAAAATTCTAGATATCAGCAGCATTGCCCAGGAAATCTCTTAAATATTTCTCAGTCTGCTTCTAAGTTTTCAAGCATTGGAAACTCTGACTTTCCACAAAACAAAAGAGATATTTCTCAGTCTTCTACTAATTTTACCTAAACTATTCATAAATTCACACAATGAAATTTTCCAAAAAGAGGGCACACTGCACTGATTCTGTAACACGAGGAGATCAAAAGTTATGAAGTGTGTTTCTTGGCATCTTGAGATCTAAAAAGTCTTTTTGTTTTTGACTGGAACTATCCTCAATGTCTACTGCTTCATCTCTTCTTCACTACTTAATTGCTTGCTCTTCATCTGACTTAGTTTTCCAGGAACACAGTGTATTTTAGAACTGAAAATCCTTGGAAAAATAATCTGCTTTTAATAGTCTTTAAATGTGGGCCATTCACATAATGGAAGTGGAAACAAAACAGCTCCTAAGCTGAAGACCTACATGAATGTGGTGTTTCAAAAGAGGTGAGGAAATCAATTATTCTTGACTGGTTGTTAAATTGGAAAAGTTCTAATAAGAAAGAAACAATAAGAAATAACTGAAAGGAATCAAATCAAAGCTACCACAGCCTCTTACACCATAGAGGAGCTCCCAGTGGAGGCCATCACTGCCTCTGGAAGCTTCAGATACATCTCTGCCAATGAGAGATGAAATGATTGGTAAAAAAAGGGACTCAGGCACTAACACAGATCCCAAAGTCAGAAAAAGAAACATCTATAACTTAGTGTTTGTACCGATACCCAGAAGATAAATGTTTACCTTTCTATAGGTAAATTTGCTGTCTTTCCTCATTATTTAACAGAAAATGAATACGTTTAGGTGTATTTGAGGAGGTTATTAATACCAACTGAGCTAATCACACCATGGTAATAAAGTCAGTGCTGCTATACACACATTAGTCATGACAAATTAGCTAATGTCTCAGGCTAGTGGAACAAACCATCAACTGTACTTCAATTAGAAGCACCACAAAATATTAAAACTTTGGAAATACGTCTCTTAACACTTTCTCATTTGGTTATTTTGTTTGCTGGTAGAAGGGAAAAGAAAAAAAAAAAGAGAGAGAGAAAAGAAAAACATTGCATCTGTTGTGGATTTGTAATAGAGTAATACAATACATGGAGTTATATTATCTTTATAGACAGAACTTTCCAAAGTGACTTAGTTATTTAGGTAGGCATTTAAGCCATAGCAACTTAATAGAATTAGGAATTTTCCATACCAAAGTTAAAACCTACGCCTAATCGACATAAAAGCCAAAATGATCTTCAAAATGATCTTAATTTTTTAATAACAAAAAATATCATATCTCTAAAAATATATTTCAGAATGACAAAGTGAGATAATGATAAACATGCAAATGCCATGAGTAAGAAAAGCTATTTGAAAGCAGATTCCTTCACATGATATTTCTTCAGACTTCAAAAGACATTTTGCCTGACACGTGCCTTACTGCTTACATGAGACAACAATATAAGCTTTGGTGATTGCACAGATTTACTTCTGTTTTTTCTGGATCTATACCACAGTAACTGAAATGCCAACAACACCAGTGTAGTTTGTGTGTTGCTTCTGAAGAAAAACCTCAGATTTTTTAATCTCTTTAATGTTATCTGGCTAAGGAGCAGATTGAAGCCACTGAAATCATTATGACATAACAACAATGAAAATCATGCCACCGCGGAAAACAACAACAGTTACTTCTTAAAATAACAAACCAACTTTACAAAAAGTACTCAGAAACCTTTGTTGCTACCTGAATTTTATCCATTGTGTCCTGACCTCCCCACATGTAAAAGAAATGTAACAAGTTCATCTCTTCTGTTTCCATCATTCGTTATGGGGGGAAATAGTCGAGATACACAAAAAATCTACAACCCTCATCACATCCAGAAGGGGGTCACATGGAGGAGGCCTTCATAAGTTGTAGATTTGGGTGGAGGCAACCAAGCTAATCAGTGTTATCCTGACCACCTCATATAATCTGAGGAAAAAAAAAAATATTTCCCCCCTGTTGACCTAGAGGAAAAATAAGGTAAATCAGTCTTAGGGAAAGCACGCAGTTCTATGAATCAGCTGCAGAATATTCTCAGGGAATCTTTCAAGCTCAATTTAGTGTTTCAGGCTAAGTGAAATTAATTCTAGGCTAAGACCACAAATGAATTTTTTTCTGTCATCTCCTGACAGCCATCTAGATGTTAGCCAAAAGTCCTTTTCAAAATGTTTCCAAAGCCTTTCTGTCTCCTTCCACAACCAAACAACCAAACAACCCCATCAAAATATCACCACAACCCTTTGAAGAATGCCATTTTCAGTGTTTCTCATTCTCTCGTTTTTTAACATTCAAGCTACATTAGATTACTTAATAAAAACTTGCTTTCACAGGCAAGAGTCAAGAAAATTCTGCAATTTTGGCTGACCTGATGGATGCAACTGAAAACCATGGAAGAATTCTCTAAGTCCAAATATATTTTTAGTATTCTGTCTGTTCTTGCCTTAAGCGCACATTTAACTAAAGATAACAATTTGGTGCTGCATAATATGTCATACTCTTTGTACTGTGTTTAGATGCCACACATAATTGAGGATAAAAATTGCATTGGAGACAAAAATAATAACTCTACGCAATATAAGCCAAAACATCACAAATGATGAGGAACTGAACTATATAAGAATTTTTCTCATGTTTGAGGAAATATCCCTCAACAGGTTACCTTTTAAAATAACAAGTAACAATCTCATGTAATAAAAGCAGTCTAACAGTGTCAGTTAGAGTTACTATCTTGGTTTGCTTACTTCAAACCAGAGATAGTAACCTGACTTTGTTCTCCTCAGGTTTTTTCCAAGTTTCAGATACAGATCATAAACTATCCACATTATGTTGGCTTCTTTTCAAGTTAATGATTATCATGTACTGCACAATGCTACGTGCCAATTGTGTGATATGTAAAAGATTTTACAAATGTATGAAGCAAGATTTCATATATTTTTAAATGCTTACTGGTTGAGGAATACCGAAAAATCACTTAAGAAAACAGACAACTAAATAGACATGGTTACAATTTGTAAGAATGCAAAGCCTTACTCTATTTTCCAAAGGAATGGTGAAACTGAAGGAGTTGCAATTGATGTAGTCCCTGCATTAAAAATAACTTACTTCAAGAAGAAAACTTAAAGCTGTTATCAAAGCAAGGACAAGAGTTGCCTCAGAAAGTGAACACAGGAAGCCCCATTTGGGAAGCCAACTCCTGTTGCTAAGTTTTACATGAAAACTAAGTAGTGTTCTCATACTGAATATTCTTGGACATATAAAGTTCATAACAACTGACACTTTTAAACCCCTAAAAGGATATAGATTTATATGTTCTACAGTGTGAATTCTGGAAAGGCTGTAATTTAAGACCAGAAATATTTAAGCCATTTTTATTTCTATAAAAGGGCAAATGATTTTACACAGTGTTTCTCTGTCAACTGATATTTTAGACTCTTAAATTTCAGCAAGAGTGTATTTTAATGATATAAGTTGAATGTACTAAAGACATCCTCAATTCTCTTATGCAACTCATTACTTTCTGAGCATAATGCCTCAGATCAAATCTTCGTTTAAATAAATAGGAACTTCAGTAAGGAAAGGACCTATTTGCATATCCAATTTGCATCCAATGCACTCTGTGTTCTGATTTTAAGCATGTGACTTATTGGCATTGAGGAGGCCTGCTGGAGGACAGGCACCAGCTGAAATACCATTCCAGACCAGAGATGACAGCAGTAAGAGTGAAGGTGTCACCCTTACTAGCTGAATCTCCTGTGCTGCTCACACTACAGACAAATGATTAATTATGAATTGTGCTCCTACTCTTCTATAGATCACAACTGGTAGCACACAAGCTACTGTGTTAGTCAAATGCATATATACATACAGTCCATTTCTGGCTGCCTGTAAATCATAAAATCCTTATTCTTGAGGGATAAGGGATATCCTTATTTGCAGGGATACAATAGGAAATGCTACAAACACTTAATGGGTCCTAAAAGAGAAATCTGGGTCATGAGTAGATTGCGTCAGCACAAGTGGCCAGAGAAAAAAAGGCAAGTAGAAGAAGACCAAATCATGAATTACCTTCCATGGATCAATAAAGCATGAAAAAAAGGAAGCTTTGTTGATAGTTGGGAAAGGAGTTCAAAGGGTGAGGAAACTGTTTTAAGAATAAAAATTGGAAATAATAATAATCATAACACTATTGAACACAATTAAGAATGCTTCATCTTGAGTATCTTTCCTCTACAAAGCAATTTATGCTCTAGTAAGAACTTTATGCCATGTTTGTGCCACAGGAAAAAAAAACAAAAAAAAACAAAAACAAAAAAACAAAACAAAACAAAAAAACAAAAAAAACTAGTCTAAGTTATTAATAAACCATGTTAGGATCACTCAAGAACTGAAGGATTTTGTTTTTAAGTGATGCAACTTGAATAGGATTTAGACCACAATGCTTGCACTTCCTATGTAGACAGCATTTCAGACTCCAACTATTTCACTCTGTACAGGATGTGGTTCTTTCACACTTCCTACTTTTGAAAATCATCTGTATTTCAAGGGAGTAATCATCAAACTAGGGATAAACCTGCAATCATTTATTCAAAGGAATGAATGGCACAGCAACTTGCTCCGTGCATGAATGCTTTCACTGGTGTCTCTAATCTAAAGCCTTTATTACACACTGTGCCCTACATCTGGGCCTCAGCAGGTTCAGAGGTACAAGATAGATACAGCTGGTATTTGACCTGAATAAATGCTACAAATAAATGCTGGAGAAACCTAACCCCAAATGAACACAAACTCTCACATAAAAACTACATCCAAATAGATCAGTTTAAGTCTGCATTAAAACAAAAAATAATAAAAATCCTTTTTTCTTTTTTAATTCTTTTTTGTAATTTTGTTTCTGATTACAGTAAGGGCAGCATTTTTTTTTTTTTCATTATATTCCTTCCCCTTTTATGAACTCACCTGTTTTTCTCTTTTTCAAGCATTTCAAATTATATTTATTTCATATTATAATATAGTATAGTATAATTTCTGAGCTGTTTTCTCTGAGTTAACACCTTACATGCATACAGCAAATAATATTTCACTTGGACAGAATTACTGGATGTATTAAAACCTGTCAAGCATTCTATTGAAACAGCTAACGATTTGTCTTATATTACTACAGAAACAAATGCAAAACAATGATTTTGTCTTTTGCAAAGTTTGAAGAAAGTAATAGAAGGAAAGAGTGAGAAATGATGATAAATCAATAATAATGTTAACAGAATATCAGATTGAAGGTTAACAAGGGAAAATTATGGATTCTGCATCTGGGACAGGGCAAACCCGGGTGTCGGTTTTGCTGGGAGGCTGAAGAGCAGCCCTGCAGAAAGGGATCTGGGAGTCCTGGTGAATGGTGAGTTGAATCTGAGTCAGCAGAGCCCTGGCAGCCAGGAGGGACAACCCTGTCCTGGGGGCATCAGGCACAGCATGGCCAGCTGGGCAAGGGAGGGGACTGTCGTTCTCTGCTCTGTACTTTGTGCATTTTGGGGCACTACAATATTAGAAGAAAATAAAGCTTTGAGAAAGCATCCCAAGGAGGGCTACAAAAGTGGTGAAGGGTCTGGAGGGGAAGCCATGTGAGGATTGGCTGAGGTCACTTGTTCTGTTCAAGCCTGGAGGAGACAGAGGGGAGACCTCACTTCAGTCTACAACTTCCTCAAGGGCAGAAGAGGGGGGGCAGACACTGATCTCTTCTCTGTGGTGACTAGTGACAGGACCCAAGGGAATGGCCTGGAGTTCTGTCAGGGGAAGTTTAAGTTGGATTTTAGAGAAAAGTTCTTCACCCAGAGGGTGACTGAGCACTGGAACAGGCTCCCTAGGCAAGTGGTCCCAGCACCCAAAATGACAGAGTTCGAAAAGTTTTTGGACAATGCTCTCATGCACAGGATGTGACATTTGGGGAATTCTGTGCAGGGCCAGGAGTTGGACTTGATGATCCCTGTGGGTTCCATCCAACTCAGGATGTTTTATGATATGCAAATCAAAAGCCTAATTCTGCAAATATTTCAATGCAAGAGTTATTTATTCAGACAGTCCTATCAAAATAAAATAGGCACATCTGTAAAATTATCCATGTGCATAACTGCTTATTAGATCATATTCCCTGCAAGATAAAGCACGTATCTGCATACTACCTGAAATTTTCCCAGATCAAATTATTTCCATTGAGATCATTGAATTTCTGATTCATTCACTGATGCTTTTACTGAAGCTGTCACACTGATGACTGCAACAGATTCCCAGTCAAAAAAGGCCTGTCGTTTGCGTGGCAAAGTAACAACCCCCTATCAGAGCACTGTACACACATACATATAACATCCATCATCACCATAAAATTGGAAGCACAAAAATGAGCATTAGCAAAAGCAACAGCACTAGAGACCTATTTCATGAAAAGGATGATGTCAGGCAGGTAGATTAATGAATACTGCCAGTGGCAATCAGTAAGGCCAAATGGCACATTCCATAGAAAGTACACGCTGTCCACTTATTTTGTAAGTGACAGTAGTGGGTATGGAAGAGTCATTTCATTAGTGTCAACTGGAATGCATTACTATTTTTGGGCTCCACTCCTTTGATAGTCCATAAACAAAATAAGACAACAAAACTACACATGAGGATCAGCACACTTTCAAAAAGCATAGCCCAGCCTTTTTTTTTGTTGGTTTGTGTATGTGAAAAAAATTACCTTTAAGTGAATAACAGAATCATCTCAGACTGTACTTTAATTTAGACACATCAAATGTAGGACCAAAAAATTGAAAACTGAGATAGAAATATGAAGTGCATTCCAACCCTCACTGAAAATCAGCAGGTTTGAGCATTATGTTCCTTTAGGGTCTTCTAAAATTCTAGCCTGCAGCCTTATCCAGGGATCACATCTATTGTTAGTACAGAATAAACGGATATAATTAGTGTAATTTGAAGAGAAAGGGACATTTTTCTTTCCATGTGCAGCGTTGTTAACCTTAATGATTAGACAATTCAGTGATTTACAGTCTTGAGTGTGATATCATGCCTTGCTTCTAACATTGTGTTATTGAAACATAAGTGATCAAATGCATTATTAATTATTAAAAAAAAAAATCATATGCAGTGATGTTCCAATGAAATACACGAATGCAATGAAATCAAAACTTCCCAAAGAAAATCATTCACTTCTAAATATACTAGCTGTCTCTGTTCATTGTATTTTTACAGGTACTTTAAATTATATAGCTATATAACCAAAGTCTAAGAACCTCCTTTCCTTCAAGAAACTCTGAAATTAGCTTTTACATATAGTTTTTATCTGGGTATAATAACAATTAAAATAAAAAATGAAGTGTAATTTTTTTTTTTATTATTATTATTATTGATGCTGAGTTGTGTTCAGTTTGTTCATGTCCCAGAAGTTTTGGAAAGATTTGTTTCTGTTCCAAAGTATAAATAATTTCTAATTCATATTTGCTACAGATTGGGAAATTAAATACCAACTGTGAGTAAAACATAGTTTCACATAATTGTCAGCTCTTACCCCACACCAAAGAAGAAAAGGAAAATAACCTCCTGGTTTTTAAAGAATATCTATTATCTTTTGCATAAAAGAGTGCTTTTTTATAAAAGTTAAAGAAACTGTTCATAAAAACATCTTGTGCTCTACTTACACATCAGTGAATGATACCAGAACAGACAGTGCTATCTCGAAGCCATGGTTCTATCTCTAGGACCTCCTCAAATACCTCCTCAAATTTTTGCTCAGGATCTAGCTGAGCATGGAGAATATATGTGCTTCTGAATGCTCACTGACCTGTTCTAGTGCAAAGCAGAATGGAAACGGTAGAAAAAATATGTAGAGTACCTCCTTTTATATACTTGAGATATAATAGGCAATGAATTATACTGGAAAGCACTTCTGTCAGTTTCCAGTCACCTTTAGCCATTGTCATAGCCTAAAAATTTGCTTTAAGTGTAAGAGGAAAGCCAATTGATTTTAACTGTGAAAAAGTTTTCCTTGCTTTCAGAGTCTCTTAAAAATGAAGTCCATGATCTCCAGTTCTCTGGAAATATTAAGCTAGCATGCTGGCACTCTGTATCATGCTGTGTCAAGATAGCGACAGAGAATTGGAATCAGATTAGGAGCATATTCCAGCTTTTCAGTGTTCTTGGAAAAGGAGGCCCACTGCTGCTGTAAGCCCTGTTTTGTTAGAAGTGGGGGATTCTGACACTTGCAAAAGGGTCCCTTATAATGGCAGGGAAACACAGGTCTGGGAACCTGCCTGAATGCACTGTTAAGGTGAATACTCCCCAAAGTGCACCTGGAAAAACCATATTTGTACATGCAGAATGCATGAGTCCTGTTACGCTTCCAAACTTGAGCAAACAGGTTCACACATATCTGACCACACTGCCTGTTCTCTGGTAGGAGGAAAGTCCATCTGGGTATGTATGAAATGTCTGAAATGTTCTTTCCATTTGCAAGAAAAAAAGATACAGAAATAGTCTCATTATCCACTGAAGCTTACCAGATTAAACCAGAGGGGTAAATAGAAAATACTTGACTGTAATAAAAATAACTTGCTCTTTTAACTAGAAATTTGTTTATGCATTTGATTGGAGAAAAATAACATTACCACAGAGAATGTTTAGTATTAATTATGCTGTGAGTTTTTTATTTTAACATTTTGAACAAGAAAACCATTTTGTTTAAAATGTCTATTGTAACTGAATCTTGGTCAAGCTGTAAAAGTACAAAATCGTGTTGAATACAATTAAAGCAAATTTATTCTGCTTACAATAATTTAACCCTCAAGCTAGAAGTTGTTTTCTTTTTTCCATTCAAATTAGTCCTGAGAAGATTCACAGGCATATGTCACAGCTTGAGAATCAAGTCATATGAGAAAAATATCAAAAGAAAGCAAAATCTATAGAGAAGAATCCATAAAAACAGCTAATCTTTGTTCAATAAACTTGCTTCATTGAAAAACAAGAAGACAAACAATCTTTATTGAGGTCAAGTTTTTTTAGTATAAGTAGATGGCTGAGGAAAAAAGGAACTCTAAAAATGGTAAGGGTGAAATAAAAACAGAATGTTTTTTACAGTGAAACTTTATTAAATAAAGTGTTTTCAATATCATGGCCAATTCAGAGGAAGTTCTCTGGAAACTGCAGAATTCACACATATTTTCATTCTCCTTTCATTTTACTAAATAGTTTCTCCAGCATTTATATTAAACAAATAATGTTGGAGGTGAGAGTTAAAATGGGTTATCCCATGAGAAACAAGTCATGGTGGTTTACTGTTTCAGACTACAAATCTATCTTTTTACCCGGTCTTTTAATTTCTATTCTTTCAGTGCTGCTATGATCTTGAGTCACTGTTTGCATCTCTTTATTAATTTAGTTTTGCATTTCTTATGCATCTACAATTCAAGAAGAAGCTTTCTCCTAAGATTTAACACTGTTGAACAAACAGATGCCTCTGCTTGGAAAGGGACTACAAAATCAATTTGTATTTCCAACTAAATAATTAGAAGTGGTATATCTACTCCAAACTGTTTTATTACTGTTCAAGAACCTAGGAAAGAACACACTGGTGAAACAAAAAATGGAAAGGGAAAGAATGTTGATATAAGTGGGATCAGCTGATGTTCAGTAAACTACTGAAGGCCAAGATCAATCATGATACTCTTCAGTTCATGATAGTGGAAACTGAGGAAGAGTCAAATGTGTACAGGGAATGAAACCACTATTCATTTTTTCAAGGTTTTGAAATAAGAAATAACCATAAGAAATGACCATAGAACCATAGAATGGTTAGGTTTGGAATGGACCTGAAGGATCATCTAGTTCCAAGTCCCTGCCATGGGCAGGGATATTTCCCACTAGGCCAGGTTGCTTAGAAATTCCAGCTTTGACACTACACTGTATACTGGAGATAGCAATCTGTTGTTTTTATCTGATAATTTTCTTTGCAAAGCTACATAAGCATTCTCATGCTTAATCATATGATTTTCATTACAGGATTATAATTTTTCTCCTGCTATGACATGAACTGAAATATGATGAATAAAGGAAATGTTAATAGACACAAAATACTGTGGTGTTTCTTGTGTGGTTTGGGGTGGGGTTTTTTTTGAAAATTCCAGCTTTGGTGTCTCATCATCATAAGCCTCTCTGAGATTTTTTTCCTATACATGTGGAAACTGATGAACTCAGCAGAATTAAAAAAAAAAAAAAAAAAAATCTGCCCCACTTTATTACAGTCATACCACAAAGAAGATGCAGTTCCAAACTAAAATGAAAAAAAAATAAAAAAAGGAATAAAATTTTAACATTTTATATTTATATACATATATATAAATTAAGTTTGATTAAGTGTTTTTTTGAAAAAGGATGTCTTTTATTACCTTGAAAAGGAAACTTGATCAATGACACAGTCAAGCATACATTCCTGATAAAAGAAATGGAAGTTATGGGTACAGCTATTTTTTCAATACTTAGATACTCATAGATCTTTAAAAAAATGGGGGAGAAATGTTGCATATAAAGTATACACTCCAATAAAAGTACAATAACAGATTATCTGATGTTATTAATGGTAATACACTGCTAATATCATGACCATATTGTTAATGTACTGCATTTGATCCCAGACAACAGGATATTTTTAGACTTCTTCAATAATTGAATGCTGTGAGTTAGTACCTTGGTTCAACTGAATGCAAAAAAATTCAGTGCAACTCTTTTCCATTTTTCACCTTCTTTTTTTCCTATAATTTTTTGTCTTGGTCATACCAAGCCATAGGACAAGAATCAATCAGCAGAAACTGATGCACAAGAAGTGCCACCTGAATAAGAGGATGAACTTCCTTACTCTGCAGGTGATCGAGAACTGAACAGAGAGGCTGTGGAGTTTCCATCACTTCAAATATTCAAGAAATGTCTGGAGACACCCTTGTGCCATGCATAGTGTCTGCACAGTTCGTCCTCTCACATGTTCTCACCCCACTCTCCTCTGACTAAAAGTACAACTGCTCAGTACCTTTTTTTTTTCTCTCTTCCTAAATCTGTTATCACAGAGGTGTTACCACCATTTCTATTTGGCCGAGCCTTTAGCAATGGCACATCTGTGTTTGGAGATGCCAGGCATTGGCTCTGCCAACATGGAGGAAGTTTCTGGCAGCTTCTCACAGAAGGCATCCCTGTAGCCCCTGCCACCACACCTTGTCTACGCAAAGCAAATACAGTTTTTTAAGATATTTTTCTAATAACAACCCTATTCTTGTCTAAGGAACATGAATTACATCTGACAATCTCATGGAGGGCTTCAGGCAACACCTCCTCAGGGAGAATCAAATCTTTTTAGCTTTCCTGATAACAGTAGGGAGCTAAAAGAACTGCCAGAATTAAGTTGGTCATGTTCTAGTAAGATCTCTCTGTTCTTCTATGGAGAAAACATGCTAAAAGGCTTCTGTCTCCAGCAGAAAGGGGAAAAGCATTACAAAAGGTATTGTACCATAAAACAAATCTGTTGCATGGAATGACAGCCCTAAAGGGCCTGACTCTACTCTTTGTCAGTTGTTCTGGATGTGGCTACATAAATAATGCCATCTGCAATCACAGCCAAAAAAAGTCTCTTTAGATGTGTTCAGCCACTGTTATTCAGCTCAAAAATTCACAGAGAATCGGACTACCTCTGACAAAGTGCCACCTACTAGATTCATTCTCAAACTGAGTTCAGAAACAATTCTCAGCATTACAGACATTATTTCATCACCTTTAGCCAAAGCTTCAGCAGCCCTCTCTCCAAAAACTGAAGCTTTGTCATCTTGAGGTAAAAGACAGCATATTCCATGGCATAAGAGACAGCAATTTAAAAATGTATCAGTTGATACAATTCATCAATATTCAATCCATTTGCAATAGTTCATTGCTGTCACATAACAAAAAAAACCAAAAAAAACCCAAAAAAAACCCAAAAAAAAAAAAAAAAAAAAAAAAATCTTTGGTCTGAGAGGTTTGACCATGCAATTACCACAGAGTATATAAAGCAAATAATGCCTCTGAGATCCACTACTGAGCTATTTTCCTGACTTTATTACCCTTTGAATTGAACTAAACATGCTGTGTTTCTCACTACAGTTTTAAAACTCAGGTTTCAAAAAACATAATCAAACGAGTCATAAAACGGTTTGATTTCTACAGCCAAAACCAACACTTAATTTTACCAAAAGTCTGCTGGGATTTTGGAACACGAAAATGGATTTTTCTGTGTGTTAGAGATGATAAATTGACAGGTGTTAAGTGTATGTATGGAAGTTTCTAGGGAAAAAAAAAAAAAGCTATGATGAAATAACAGCACTATAATCACATTAACTATACCAATACCTTAAATTTATCTTAATTATGGCCCTTTTAAAAGCTAAGACTAGTTTTTTTTTTCTAAGAAATTTAAATATTAAATCAAATTTCCATTAAACACCAGTTTAAGATCTCCTGAAACACACAGAGCACTCACTTCTTTGAAATAGTCATTCTCTATGGAAAAAATTGCCCTCAATCCCATATCTCCATGTGAAACCTTCATAAGGATTGAAGGCCCTAAGGCAAAAGTGAGGGAGGAGTTGCATGCTATATTTTGTTTTCTGTACCATGATGCAAAATGTAAACAGCACTTGCAGACAGGGGTCTGTGGAAGCTGATGTAGTTGCACCCAAGGACAGAATTGAGCTCAGTATTTTTCAGAGACCATCAGCTGATGGCAAATATCTTTAACGTGAAAGTTTTCTTTGCCTTAGTTTATCTACTGCAATGTAATAATATTTATCTGTAATTTTGGTCTCAAAATGTAATTTTTACATACCTGGTTATTTATGCTGAGGAAGTAATGACTTTACAAATTTAATTTGCCAAACAGAGTTTTCTCTAACCTTTTATCTTACTATTACTCCTTAATTTTCCTAAATGCTGGAACAACTAAAACAATCTGCCAGGCAGCCACAGTACTACAACAAAACCAGTCACTCATCACAATAAGAACAAACAATTTTGGAGTATTAAAATAAACCTAGAATAAAATGGTAGCAAAGCTTAGAGTTCAATGTAAAGAAAAAGACAGTGACTGCTCTGTATCCATATAAAAACCCTCATACGAAATCTAATTGTTGCTTTGAGCAGTTTGTGCCAACAAAGAGTTTCTAACTGAAAACCAATGACAGAGAAGGAATAGCTGCTTACTTGGGAGCTGTTGAAGTAATTGTCCTGGATGATTCTGCAATTTATCAGCCTCCAAGCTGTCTAGTGAAAATGTGTGAGGACATCCACAGACACATATCACTCAGAACAAAGCCAAAAAAAACAAAGGCACCATGCTCCAAATTTTTGGTCCTTATTTCTGCTAGGAGAAACAATTAAATAACCCAACACACAACTTCAGGAATGCTTTTATATGATTGAAAGGTTGATATCACATGCAGATGTTTTTGAAGACATTCCAGATGCATAGAATTAGATATTTATCTATTTATTTATTTATTTACTACCTGTGAGCATCTGAAGTGCAACACAGTTAACTGGATGTATGGCTATTTTCAACACTTCTAGGAAAATGCTATGATGTAATGTTTGCATTAGGAAAACCATACAGGCATTTCTAACATTAACAAATTGCCTTTGGAAATGTAAGCAAACTAGAACAAAACTGAGCTGTTTCACAACTAATATAAATCCTCTGCTTTAATTACTTTAAGGAAATACTCTTGATACTTTGAAACCATGTACATGGGGTTTTTATACTGAACTATTGTACCACCTTAAGGCCTACAGATAAGGTAGAAACTTCAAATCTAATATAATTGCAGAAACTCAAAGCATTCAAATATTCTTCAGTTAAAGAGAACTTTTATTTCTGCTAATGGAAAAGCTGTATTCAATTCATACATTGCTAAAGACTTTGCCATCTATTAATTATGAATTACCAATCAGGACATAATTAATATAAATGTGACTTAAACCTGAATTACATGCATGCATTTTGCAACACTGTGATAACCAGGTAAGATTTCAGCAATATATGTGCACAAAAGGGGGAAAGGCAGGTAGATGCAGTTGCAGGTAGGAGGCACTCAAGTAATAAAAGTTGTGAGGAAAAACAACAGGTAAAAGCAGAGGGAGTTAAAAGTGGCAAAAGTCCAGCTGACCACCCTGGAAGAACGATTGGCAGGACAGAAGCAAACCAAACAAGCAGGTAAACAGACTTCCCCTCTCAGGAGGAGCAATAGCATAAAAAAACATCTGGCATATTACAGATCAAAGAGGCAAGCCTATTTCACTTCCAACTTGTCTCATCAAAGAACTCTTAAGCCTGATCATTCAGATCTCTGAAAGTAAGGACCAACAAGAACTGCAGTCATTATTAAACATGGAATTGTATAGTCAAAGATAATTAAAAGATAATTAATTTAAATTTACATCTTAAAGACTACGTTTCATATTTTGCAACGATAATTAATATTGTGTAAGAATGGCCATGGGCAGGAAGTATATATATGAGCAGAAGTTCGTGAGAGAATTTAGTAAAAATTCACTTTTAAAGATTAAAACTGGCCTGAATTTCACGTCTGCAAATGCTCCTATTCCAGAGTTCTCTAATTCCCTAAATGATACATACGTCTATTCAGATGTAACACAACATTCACTGCATTGCTACTCAAATATTCAATTTAATATGTGAGCACCACAAACTTATGGCAGATTGGCTCAATTTGAAGAACTCTCTAAAATGTAATGCTTGTGGAATTACATGATTTTGGACTTTTTCATTTCCCACATGGGTCCTCCTGGCCTTTTAGTTTCGTTTAAATAAAATTTGTTCTGCATATATTCACACTGTCTCTAGCAAAGCAATAGGTAAATACCAAGACAGTTGCCTAAACAAGGTTCCCAGAAGTTTCACCATTTTTCTGATACCTTCAAAAAGCATTGCATCAGAGCACAGTAGAGACCTAATTACAGCTTCTTCTGTATTAGGTTTGCTAAGTGCTAGACTCTGCCAGGAAAACAACAAAACAAAACAAAACAAAACACAAATAAACAAAAAACCCACCCAAAAAACTCCCAAAGAAACAAAAAAAAAACCAAACTGGGTAGTCACAGAATATAAAGAGAAAACAAAAGCATTTCTCATAGAAGTGACAGAGGCCAGTTTATGAAAATCAGTATGCAGTGACAAATAGATCAGTCACTGTTTGTAGTGGGGCTCTCCCTTTCTTCCCGTCCATCTGAACATCAATTCCATCTCTAAAGGAGGTCAGGGTTTTGCTTTTAAGACTGACAGGTTGTGGTGGCTTTCAGATATGTGTGGGATGTTGGCTCCTTTTTCCATTCATCTTTTGCAACAATTTATATTTAGCTTTTTTGATTTGATAGTTCATTATGATCTTTTCACCATCACTCTACAAAAATGGAGATGAATTCAATGAAGCAAAAGACAGTCAAAAAAAGCAAGCCTATTTTATGTCTCAGACTGCCTTTCTACTCAGAACTACTTTGGTATCATTGCCTTAAAACACTTAATGCCTCAGGGCTTGGGTTGTCTGAGGCATTTTGTCTCATAATCAAGTTTATATCCTCAACAGAAAAATCTCATCGGACTGAGAAATGCAATATTTATAACTTTCAGAATTTGTACTGGTTCATTAAGCGTTTCCAACTCTTTAAATAGTTGCTAGTGATTGCATTTGTAAAATACTCCTCTTATGCAGCATTGCAAAGCATATACTTCTGCTCCTGTAACTATTTAGAAAGTGTTGCACCAATTTTGCAATATGATCTATCGAAATACATCTATAATATCTGTTGGAAAACATCTTTCCAGCTACTTCACAGCTGCAATGGCTTTGAAGCCCTGCTCACAAATGTTTTATTTCAGATATAAATTTTTAGGCTTCCACTGATTTCAATAACACATGTCAAAGCTAATGCATCTCAAAACTATAGATCACTAAAATATCACCATGACTTGCACACCATAAAGTAGTAACATGAATTTCTGTGGCAAGAGTTGATCCAGCTGTTTTAGGTTCAGAGATGCTGATGAATGAAGATGTTTCACCAAACTCCCCCTTTACACTTTACTTTTATTCATGCTTCAGTATAGATGTGTTTCCCACCATGATCTTCAAGGCAATTACCTTACAAACAGAAACTACAAATAGATTCTATGTTTCCGACAAATAACACTGGGGGAAATTAATACATTCCAAACTCAGACGAGCTACATACCTTTCTGCTGAATTCAAAAGATCTTGGAACTCAATAGGAGCATACCATTTATTTCAAATGAAACCTGCACCTTTATTGCATAAACTGTCATGTTAAATGCATAGCAAATATGAATCTACATCCAAGAAAGAAATAGAGATCTAATTTTTTTGTTGTTTTTTTTTTTTTTTTTTTTTTTTTTTTTTTTTTTTTTTTTTTTTTTAAGCAAAAGCATTTTGTAGTGGAGAAAAGCCCTATTATACACCATAAAAGAAAAGGAAACTTTTCCAATTCCTCTTAAAGGCAATAACTCTAAGTAACTGAATGTTGAAATGTGGTTTTTCCTTCACATGCTAATAAGCCTAACTGAATATGAATGAGGTTTTTTCTGCTCTAGGCTCCTAAGCAGATTTTTTTTCCAGTATCTGCAGAACCTGTTAGCTGTCTGTTACAGTTATAATATGTTAGATATTTTAAATTTTCACTGCAGAAAGAGTTCTTGCAGTTTTTTAATCTTTCCAATCAAGCTATTAAGGTCTCTTTACAGGCTTTTCAGGATATTTTGAACACCTAAAAGATTTTCTAAAGAAAACTGCTAAACAAACAAACAAAAGAAATTTAATAACAAAACAGAAGTGAAAATGAATACATAGCAGTTAAGGTATGAAACAGCTTCATCTGTAGCAGAGTTTTTAAACAGTAGTTACAGATAAAATAGATGGTTTAGTGTGTCAACAAACATAAGACTATGATCATCACTGAAGAGAGCCACTGGACAAAATTTTTGTACCACACATCTTGCAACTCAATTAGCAGACGTGATCATTCATCACCTAAGCATAAAAGATGGAGCATTTACTCTTTAGTTGTAATTTTCTCTGAAAACAGAACTCTTGCTCATTATTGAACTAAGCTTTTCCTGAAGATGCACATTATATCATGAAGGGAGTAAAAAATAATATTCTGCTGTTTATTTTGACAAACAATATACCTACCTGTTTGTAAGACCTTTATCAAAGTATTAAAGCACCCACAATATGAACAATTAAAGAAAGTGTTAACTGTGATTCGATTTTGCCTTTTCATCTCATAAGAAATTTGTACAGAAAAGTGTGTCTTTAATGCAGAAGTTAACTGTCTTTTTCAGTGTATCCAATACGGGAACTTATTACTTACTCTAAACATGTGAAGGGTTCACAGGCCAAATCTCCATAAATATTCCTGTTGTTTTCTCTAACTTACATAAGTATTTTGTAGGACTTGATAGGACAAGGGGAAATGACCTCAAGTTGTGCAAAAGTACCTTCAGGTTGTACAAAACAGGCTTCCCAAGGAAGTGGTGGAGTCACCATTTTTGGAAATGTTCAAAAACAAGTAGAGGTGGCACTTTGTAATATGGTTTTAGTGGACATGGTGGACTAAGAAAACTTAGACTCATTGATCTTGGAAGTCTTTTCCAACCTTAATGACTCTACAGTTTTACAACATTTTATAGTCAAAAACAAATAATATCTCCTAGGCTAGGCCTGGCAGCTGTGCAATCCACACATGTAACATGATTTCAAAGACTCATGAGTTTCAAAGTTCTACACCGGTAGTATCACCATCTCATCAGACATCACTAAGAACTATTAAAAAAAAAACAAACAAGGAAGTGTTTCTAATCTCTCTAGAGTCCAGTAAGCTACAATAACATTAATCTACTCAAAGAGAAATAGTGGACAGGCAAAAACAAGGAGACTAAAGTTGTCAGATGTTTATATAGAAGACAGTCTGACAGAGATAGATAGATAGATAGATAGATAGATAGATAGATAGATAGATAGGAGTAGTACACCTGTCAAAATGAATTCAACTCAGAACCTTCCTTAAGGTCAAGGCAGCTCAAACAGACAAGGAATATAATTAATTCAACAGTTCAAATAGATTGCATGGTTGTGCATTCATGAAGTATAAAGACATTAGATACAGGGTCCAGGTGCTACCTGTCCACAACAGACGTCCAAGTACCTCATTTGGCTGAGACAGTACCAAAAGTCAGAGTTTTCTTCTGGCTATCTACCCCGAAATAGCTGGAAGGCAATCGAAGATATTAGCATAGAGACCATTAAAGTATATCACCCTAGAATGACATGTCTTGCCCATTATAAAAAGAGGCTCAGGTAGACATTTAACGTCATTAAATAAGTATTTAAACTCCCCTATATTACTCTGAATGCACACTTATAAAAATACAGACTATACCTATAGAAATCACTGCTGGATTTTTAGAGACTTTCTAGGGAGAAATAAACTGCTTTTGCCCAAGTACAATGCTCAAAAAATTGCAGTCTATTATGTTAGATTAGGTAATAAAAACCCATCTGCACACCTAAAGACGATCCTTACCCTAGCTACTCTCAAGTCCATTAGAGGAACCATCAGCCCATAGCAGGCCCATCTCCAGAAGCTGAGAGGTACATGGATTCACAGTGGGAGGCAGGAAACCAGTATGGATCCAGACAAAGGGATATCCTGTTCAGGCCCCTCTCATGGCTGTCTCTGAAAACCCTCAGCCCCATTTTACAGGTCTGAAACCCTCATGATGAGTCAAGCATGAAGGGTCCTGCTGGCTGATGGAGTCATGCTTCCTGCTTGAATTGGACATACACAGAGATTGCACAGGTCACAGTATGGGATGATAGGAGATGGAACAAAAGGCAGGGAAAGAGATGGATTTAGGCAATTTGGGGAGGAAAAAGTGTGTGGAAAATAGAGGGATAAGGGATAAAAGGGCTGGTTGCTTGAAAATCAATAATGTATGATCACTGCACTTTTCTAGCCACATCCTGCACTTGAGCAGTTTAATCTGGTCAAACTTCTTATTGACTTTGTTTCTAATTTTCTTCCTGTGTGCATGTGTGTACTGGAGGGTTTGAGTGCAGTAATTGTGCAGACCACAGGTTGGAGGTCTGCAAGGTCAGCAACTGCATCTGTAATGTCAGCAACTAGAGAGACTAGAATGAGAAATTTTAACACCAAAAACTGGAGGCTCCTGGGGCACAGGCACCTGTGTGCCCACAGCACCAGCAACTGGAACGACAGAAGGACTGAGTGCCACCATCTGGACTGGGAACACAGGTTGATTGGCCTACATGACAGCAGAAGATGGAATGAGATCCACTGCCAGCCATGGGGATGGGACCAGGTGTCAGACCCCCACAAGCCCATGTTGTAAGCAACTGCAGCAATATTAGATATTAATACTTCCAAATGATGGGATGGGACTGCCGAGAGATGTTCCTCAAGCTCTTATTGCAACATCAGCCTCACTACAGGGTGAGACAATAAAGATGGCAATAGCTCACGTCTTGCCAACAGCAGCCAAAATTCTCTGTGTTACAAGGACTTTTAAAAGTTTTCTAACCCATCGCAAATTGTTAAGACATTACATTGTTACAGACATCTGAATAAACCAATCATTAAAATTACATGTATACCTTATATCTAACAATAGGTGGTTGTTTTATATTTCTTATTAATCAGGAACTATTTATACTCTATAAACTCCATATATACTCTTCACTATTAAACTTTTCTATTCTCTTGCATAACATATTTTTCTACCTGTTAAGACCTAACTCTACTCAGAACAAAGACACAGTCCCTATTGTTCTGTGTCCCTATTCTTGTATCCTTTTATCTTTAGGCCTACGTCTGCACTGCTATGAAAGTTTTCTGCTTTTTCTATTCCCACACAGCAAGTGCAAGTTCAGACAAGAAACAAAATGGACCAGCTGGCAGGTATGTGATGCAGCCTGGGGGCCAAGGAGGGACACGTGTCTTTCAAGTTAGGAGCATGTCCAATCCATTAAGTCAGCCATAGCCCTGTATGTGTGCATACATGTGGTCTATCCAAGTATTCTGCCTGTGTGTGCCTGCTGGGAATACAGTTTCAGTGTCACTGCCGGTTGGGCCTGGGACATGGAACAGTGTAGCAGTTTTACCTCACTTGGTCTGTGAGATTCAGGGCAATATATTTTCCCCGGACATCTTCCAAAATAGATAAGTACAGTTGGATAGCTACAGTCATAGACTGTAGATTTGGAATAATTATTTTACAAGATTCAGGCAGAATCATCTGAAGAATGCTCTATTCTCTGGAGAACAGAGAACAAAAGGCAAGATAGTTTTGAAAATTATGTCCAGTATTCTCTCTTCTCTTTTTCTTGTTACTCATTTTTAAAAATGCAAGCTACATTTCAGCACTGTCTAGAAGAACCATAAAAAATATTACTTATTTCAGATTGGTCTTTGGTTATAACTGCTTCTTCCTAACCCTATTTGAACGTACCAAATACAATATTTATCATAAGTCAAATTTTATTTATGGAAAAAAAAAAAAATCAACTACAAACAATTACATCTATGTTTTTGTAATGCGGAGATTTACCTTTTTTGGGAGAGGAAAAAAATACAACAAAAAAGAGAATCAGAGATAATTTTCATCTAAAGATATCATGCTATTAAGGAAGGATTGCTGATGATATATTTGTCTCAGAAGCACGTGCTCAGCCACAGTGAATCATCCAATAAGATATTAAATAATAGTCTGCAGGGAAAGCTTATTCACATGTATATATTTTCCCAACTTTTATTTAAAATTTATTTTACATATTACTCACAGTGTATATTGCTAGGTGCATTTCAAAATGTTTATGATCTTTCAGGGCAAGAGCCTAAGAAAAAGTTACCTTTACAATGCAAAACAAGAGATTTCATTGGAAAAAAATCTATCTTGCAGAACAATGACCAAACCATCTACTGTAATGTACCCTGCTAAATTTATCAGTAAACTCATAATATCACAGAATCATTGAGGGTACCTCTGGAGATTGCCCAGTCCAGCCCCCCAGCTTAAGGCAGGGGCAGTCAGAACAGGTTGCTTAGGAGCATGTCAAAATGTCTTCACATATCTCCAAGGATGGAGACTCAACAAAATCTCTGGGCAACCTGGTCCAGTGATTGAACAACCTGATAGTAAAAAGTTTTTTTTCTTTAATTAATTTCTAAAATTAATTTCCCATGTTTCAGTTTGTGCTCCATTGCCTCTCATCCTTCAGCTGTGCACCACTGAGAAGATGTCATGTCTATTTTTGTTACTCTCTCCACCATAGGAAAAAATAGATAAAATCTCAGAAGAGGGTGGTCTTTACCATATTATCTATATTCTTAATGAAGATGTTAAACAGTAGTGTCCTCACTATTGATCCCTAGGGAACACCACTAGCTCATGACTGGCCTCTAAACTAAACTTTGCAGCACTGCTCACAACCTTCAGTCAGTTTTCATTTTACCTCACTGTCTGTTTATCTAATCTGTAGTCCATCAGTTTTTCAATGAGAACATTGTGAGAGAGACACTTTATTAAAGTCAAGATAAATGACATCCACCATTCTCTTCATGTCCACCAAGCAACTAATTTTGTGGTAGAAGGTCATCAGGTTGGTAGACACAATTTCTACTGTGTAAATCCAAGCTGACAACTCCCAGTCACTCTCTTGATATGTTTAGAGTACCTTGGTTATTTTCACATCCTTTGTCTTCAAGTCCCGTCTCATTTAACAACATGCCCGCATTTTCTTGTCTTTTTTTTTTTNTTTTTTTTTTTTTTTTTTTTTTTCTGCCACATGTAAAATCTCTTTTTGTTGTCCTTCATGTCCCTTGGCACATTTACCTGCAGATGCGCTTTGGCTTTCTTAACCTCATCTCTGAACATTCAGATAGTGTCTGTACCATTCCAGATCCTACTTCCATCTCTTCTATGCTCTCATCTGAAGTTTGTGTTTTGTCAGAAGCATCCATGTAGGTATCCTGACACTATTTCTCATTTATAAATTACTACCTCCTAAAATACTAAATGGAAATTGGAAAAAGGGAAAAAAAAATGAAATAAAATTCATGCTATAATTACTGCTAGTTAAGGCAGACACAGCAGACTTTGTATCAGCTATAGTGCATGAAGATGAATTACCTGTAAAAAGGAAGCATTTATTCTCTTTGTAAAGCAGAGCTTGCATCTGATAAATTACTGTTCTTGGCCCAAATTCTCAGCTGGTATTTATTTACACAGCTCCACTGAAGACAAATCAACTACTCTCTTTTGTACCTGCTGAAAACAGGGATCATTAGAATCTTTTTTACTCATTAAGTTTGAATGTTAATGATTTGTTCCCTGTTAAGAAATTAAGCATCTCTAGACACTCTAAATTCTTACCAAGCATGCTCAAAAGTCTATGTATCATGTTTGTTTAGCAGTTTCTGCCTCAGAAGAGTAATTTGCTGAAGGATTCTTCGTCTCTTCAATGTAAGTAGGTGATGAACTAGTGAAACCGGGACTATTACTGCCCCCACCACTGTACCCACACAGTGGGTAAGCAGAAGTAGAAAAGTTTATGTGTCACAGTAAAGGCTTGCTGGACTAAATCATATTCTTCCACTGAAATATTGAGCAGAGAAATACGATGCAGTGAAAATTGGCACTTGATATTTCTTACAGTATTAAAAAAAAAAAAAAAAAGAGTTTTAATCCATTGTAATGAAGAAAATCACATTTATTACAAAAGATATAAGAGTATAGCATTGTGTCAGAACAGAGTAGAAAAAAAGCAAAAGAATTTACTGTCAAATTCTCATGGGGCTTTAAATATTTTCAGTGTCTGGTTAAAGATGATTTCTTACAGTTATGCATCATAGTAATATGTGAGATTTTTTTAATAAATAAATTTTGCTTAAGTAATATTACTCTCTTAAAGTTTCTCAAGTAAAAATGCCTCTATTTTTTCATGGATGCTCATTACAACTCTCAAAGTTCTAATATCTATTTTTTTCAAAAAAATGAAAAATCAATTAAAATACTTTTACTGATGTTCAAAAACACAAAACAAGATGGAAACTCTTGATAAATAGCAACAGATAGCTAAAACAATCTGAAAAGTCTGAATGACAGACAAGGGAATAAAGTATTTCCTCTCAAGGATGAACAAGAGTAACATAATAACCAAGTGATAGACAGATCCCATCAAGACGAAATCAGGAAAAAAACCCCTTCCAAATACCGAGAATATGGTGAATGCACAGCTCAAAAAGCTCTAATGAAATCTTTGTAAACGTGTAAGGGCTACATTGTGTTTTGAAGGATGAAGCTTTATTTATTACAGAGAGTTGATACTACCAACTTAGAAAAAACATTGAAGAAGGTCACTTCCAGTCCCTTCAAGATTACTCTTTAGTGCAAGACTAAAATTGTAAGAACGTGAGTTAACTGGACTACATCAATGTGTTTATTAAAAAGAAATCACTGACCCAATCTCAAAATACTAGTTCAAGTATTCAGAATTTTTTAATGTTTATTGTATTTATTAGTAACACATAGGATTAAAGAGTATTGGAAAAGGGACAATTATAATGCCTACATTTAAAAAGGTAAAAGAAGAAATATAGAATTATAGAAGAGGCATCCTTCTTTTAAGTTAAAGTAAGTTTACAGGAAAAATATGAGATTATCAATGAATATCTGAAAATAAGGAGCAAACAAAACCAAATTTGGATGCGTTAACATCAAATGACATTCAACCTTTTGTATGGAATGGTAAAGATCTGTTTAAAAATAATAACTAGGAGACTCTAGATATGATTTTATGTAGGGATTTTGACACCATTTCACATGACATTCTCATATAAAAATTAAGAGATATAGTATTGATAGAACATATATTTTTTATGGCCTGTAGCTCATTTTTGTAATGTAATTCCTCAAGGGATCTATCTTGACTCTGGTTGTGTGTAGTGTTTCAGTGATTTGGCTGATGATATAAACACTACATGCACAAAATATGCAGTTGATGAAAAAAAGTTGTGATGCTTTGCAGGCATACTGAAGATAAAGATCAGAATTCATAAGCTTTTAACACCTATTTCCCCCTGAAAAAATAGTCTTAGAGGAAAGTAAAGAGTGTGGGTCGATAAAGACAAGGCAAGGTTTTACACAGAAGTAGAAATAGTTTTCTAACCAAATACAGGATGAGAATAACAGTTGTTCAGGAAAGGTCTTTGGGTTTATAGTGGATCATAAAACTAAATGCTACTTAATTATGTCATGATGCTACTCTAAAGACAAACCATACTAACATGTATAAGCATAAAATCCTGCCTGAAAGACATGGAATTACTCTTTGCTTTCCCCAGTGTTGATAAGGCACCAGCTGGAGTTCAGTGTTCAGTTTGTGCCCTGATTGTCAAGAATAATGGGGACTGACAGGGGAGAATTCAGGGAGATCAATATGAACTTTACAAAAAGGAATGAATGAGTTTGTTTAGTCAAAAAAAGGAAAGAACGTAATGTTTATAATTACAGCTTTCAGACACAAATACTGTTGCACTGAAGAAAGAAGGGCCAATCTTCCCTTCATGTCATTGAGAAATAGAATCTAATGAACCAAAATGATAGAAAATAATCAGGTTAGATATTAAAGCAAAATTTGAAGACAAGCCTAACAGGTTGCCTGGGAATATGCTGGAGCTCCATATTTGAAGGTTTTAAAAAAGAAACCATACAGAGGATTGACCCAAATTCTTTTCAAACAACTATTTCTTTCTTGACCTATTCTCAATATATTCTGTGAAGGTTGTGAAATATAGTCAACTGGGAGAAACACTGGAATATCAACCAGAAAGAATGAGGTGCTTATGATAACTGTTAGAAAGAAATGGGTCTTCAAATCATTGACAAACTCTTGGATTTAGTGACTAATAGGAAAACCTTCAATTACAACCTAGAAGTTTGCTATCTGGAAATGAAAATACTAAAAAGATCAGTGTATATTTGGTAATCTTACAAGGTGTCATGGGTTGAAACAGTATCTCTCTGCTAGGACCTTGGGATTCTATAGAAAAGACAGGAACCTATGGGGGGGGGGAGGGGCAGGTTTTGAAATTTCACATGCGGTTCTGAAAACTCAGAACACGGAAGGCGACTTTTGGTTAACAGCCATATAAAAAGCTGAATCTGGGTTGGAGACTTCCTCTTTCTCCCCCGTCCAGCGAGCAGGTAGCACGTGGGCACAGAGGAGATCCCAGCTGAGGCCCTGGCTGCCCCCAGGGTGGCCGGGGCCGCCCGGGACTCCGGGAGCCGCTGCCCGCCGAGGAGGCCGGGCTGCAGTCCGGCAGGGCCGGCCGCGTGTCTGGGGCTGCGGCGGGGATCGGGGCGGGTTGTGGCAGGACCGTGCCCTGGCCCCTGGCTGCCGGCACCCCTGGCCTGGGGGGAGGATGGGATCTCTCCTTCCTCCATTCTACGCTGGACTTTACAGAGAGCAGCTGCCAGCGGCGAGAGCTATCAGATCGAAGGATGGAAAACAAGGTACCCATCAGCCTCCCTCCCACAGGCATGGCTTTGGAACATTTGCGGATGCCACGCAGAGATCACCTGGCCACCACAGGCCTGGGCTAGTTTTAACTCTTTCCTGACACAGATCTGAGACTTTAAACTCTAACCCTTCTCGGAGATGAAAGAGAAGGCCAAGTTGGAGACATGTGGAGGGACAATATAGAAATCTCAAAGTCAGTAAAGGAAGAGTGACATTCTTTAAGTGATAGAGATGACGAAGTTGCCTTGGTTCTAGGCTGAAAAATCTCCTCTGGATTTTAGTAACAGGATACTCCTCTAATCGTGGACAATATAAATTGGGAAATGATTTGTGGATTTGAGCAAAAGTATCTGTGATGAACTGAGTGAATATTTTTGTGCCCTCATGAGAGTTTGAACAGAGGGAGATGAGAAGCTCCTCTGCCAGTGAAGAAGTGAGAGGACTATCTCTGTTCCTTGAGTTGCAAAAAAGATCCTTTGTTTTTTTGAAACAGCTAATTTTTAAAAGATACCGCCCCAATTTGTGAAATCCATGGCCCATAAGTAGTCATGAGAAAGGCTACGTAATATGAGTAAGTTCTACAAATGCAGAATCTCTGGGTGGGCTGCTTTTGTGTGAAAGTTATCAAACCACAGGACTTCTCTCTCTCAAAGACAGAATGAAAGACTGTTTTATAAGTGGTATGGATCTAGAGTTCTGAGTTTTGCCTCTTTGCATTGTTTGTAGAAAATGAACAGTTTGTAGTGAGAGGGTTGGTTTTAGAAATTATTTTGTGTTAATGGGTTTTTTGTTTGTTTGTTTGTTTTTTGTATTTTCTTATTTCTTTTTTCCTCTTCTTAGTGTATGTTAATAAAATCTGTTTCTGCTTCTAAGCTGAGCCTGCTTTTGCTTTTTTTTCTCCCAAAAATCCTATCTCTCAGTTAGCAAACAAATTTGGCAAATGTAAAACCACCGCATAAATGGTGCCGTGACTCAGATAAGCAAACCTAAACCATGACACAAGGGTCTTCTGTGACCACTTTTTCTTTGAAGAAAAATGCTGTATTTTAATATATACTGAAAGGTATTTTCAGTACTATAAAGGCCATTATGAAAGGCCCTTGTGATAGGCTCCTCTTCTTGAGAACTGCATGTCTTTTGATCATCTTTAATATAAGAAATACTTTATTTTCACTTTGCCAGAAGCAAAGTTGCAACTATGAAGATAAACAGACAAGCATTACTACGTGGTACAAAAGCAGTTATTCTGTACAGTATTTGCCAGACTAAGAGCTGAGACCTGTAGTAAGTAGACTGAGGGTCATAGGATGATTTGAATTGGAAAGGACCTCGAAGAACAGCTAGTTCCAGCCCCATTGCCATTGCAAGGGACACTTTCCATAGACCAGGTTGCTCATAGGGAACAAAAAAAGAGTTAAAATCTTTATATAATACTCAGAAAAATCCAGAGGTCAACAAACTTATGTTAGAAATTTTATAAAGAAGTTTTTATTAGATGTATTTGCAAAAACAATCAAACAAACCCCCTGACAAAAAGAGGCAGAAATCCCCTAGATATAATTTGATGTGCTTCTGATGGACAGTGGTTGAGAATAGTAATTTTACTAAAATCATAATATGATTTTAAGCTGAACAGAGGCATGAGCAATTCATAGTTCCTGTCTACCCAAGGATTGCATCCATAAACAATTAAATAAGTAGACCTTCTTTACAATAAAGGAAGTGTGAAATCATCTTATTATTCCTGTATAGACACACACACTTTCCTGTTTTAACTTACCATGACTATTCATGGGTCTCATTTGATTCCTACAGCTTTGATGACAGCCTTGTTTATCAAGCAATGATGTTAACCAAGCAGTCTTCGTCTTTTCCAGCTCTCCCTTTCATTGTTTGTTGGTTGTCTGCTAACACTGTTTAGGTGTCTTCTCACTAATTTAGTACCTACAAATTTCATCAGTTTGCTCCCTAATTCATCCTTCACTCACTAGCATACTTCAAACTAATTTTTGATGCAACTGTCTTAAAATAATTTTTTTTTTTGCTGAAAACCTCAATGAAAATAGTACAGAAGTAATGCAGATTATTTAGAGAAAAGACTTCAGTGTGACACCAACGGCTTGTGAATTCCTATTTCTTTTCAGTGTTTCACTAATGGGAAGGATTACACGATACATTTTTTTTTTCCTGTTACCCAAATGGCATACCCATAGACTGATGTCTAACTTAACCAACAGAAAGGAAAGCTGTGATCTTTTTTCTCTACTACTATTTTATTATTATTATTATTATTATTATTATTATTACTATTGCTATTGCTATTATTATTATTTCCACTTCACTATAGTTTCAGGGGAAAGTTTCAACTGTTCTTCAAAATCAATTCAAGCCATCTTTCAGTCAAAATAGGTGTTTTTTTTTTTTATTTTATATATATATATTTTTTTTTCTTTTTTTTAAATAAGAAGAATATATAACCAGTCTTCATTTCTGGGAACAACTTCTAGTGCTTTGAAAAAGTATCTGGAAGTAGAGCTCTGTGTTATAAATGTGCTTCATCGAAACCAATATGAAAATAATATTTTAAAATTTCACATGGTATCTCATAAGTCACTCAGAGAAAATATTTTTGTACTTTTACACCCTCATTATGAATAATGTAAGGTATCAATTAATATAAAATGTTCTGAATTATGGATTAGGACCAAATTAAAAATGCAAAATTACAGAAAAACAATGACTGCTTGGTCTGAATTCCCCTTCCAGACAGGTAACCATTTTTAACTACATCTATATCCACTGTTGACCTATATCTTTATCTATTCCTATGGCTAATGAGGAAAAAATTACTTATTACTCATGAATGACACTAACTACTCACTCTTGCACAGAAGAAGAATATTACAATTTACATTTAAATGAGATTTGAAATGTTAATGAACAGAGACAGTATTCTAATTATCCATAAAACTACTAATTACTTCAGAATCATACTCTATGTTTGCCCAGCAGCATTAATGAGGAACAGCTCTGGATTTGTAGAATAATTCCCAAAAACAGGGAGTCAAGACTGGGAAAATAATGCCAATATGTATTTAATATAATTTGATAAGAGGAAGATGGTTGTATGTGGTACACATACAAAAATATCTTAAGAAATCCCCTCAAAAAACGTTTGATATTTTCCTTAAGTTTATGTAGAATCTTAGATTTAAAATGTTTTTCTTCCATGTTCATCTGGGTCACTTGGGCCCAGATGGACATGGAATCTTGGCCTCTGTCCCCATTTGTAATGCTTAATTTCACTTTGCCTGTATTTGGTTGTTCTTGTTGTTGTTATTATTTTTGTTGTTGCTGTTGGGTTTTTGTTTTGTTTTCTTTGTTGTTTTTGTTTTTGTCTTTTTTCCCTATAATTGTCATTTAAGCATTCAAGAGCAGAATGGTAAAGAAATTCACAGGAATATTTTGTGTACATAACATAAATATGTTGGGTTTTTTCAGCTTAAAATATCAAATTAACTTTTTTTTTTTTTTTTTTCTAACCAGTCATACCGATTTTACTGCATTCCTATCTCTATGCCAGGAGAAACCAAGAATCATTATTAAGTTTTTCTGATAGAAGAAAAAAAAAAAAAATTCTTTACTTAGCAAACCCAGGAAAGGAAGTTGGTACTTCATTCAGAAATATCATCCATCTTAAAACAATTGGCCCTTGATTTTTTCAACTTCTACTCATTATTCCAACTTTTCTATGCACACACAGATTTCAGATATCATTAAAGATTTGAGAAATTAACAAGAAAAATTAGTTCTTCAGAGGGATTTAAGGGAAACCATTCAGTAAACTATGTAGTGGAGGTGTAGTAGAATGACATCTCAAATTTTACATGATAATTCAAAAGGAACATAATACCTTAGTTGTCAATAGTGTGGAAGCAGAAAGTTGTGACAAAGATACCAAAGTCCAAAGAGATTTAATATTTGTATTATAGAACATTACTGAATGTTAAAGCACTCATTATTATATTTTAGTGTATCTTATTTGATATTTAAATAATAGAAAATGTCCATACATTAGTTTGAGCCACTTTCTGTTCTGATACTGAAGTGGTTTTCCCAACTTTGACGCTTCTTTCTGGTGATACACATATGGGTTTTCATATTGTTCTTCCACAAACTTAACAGTCTGCTCAGAAATTCCAGTTTCATTTTTGTTCCACCTCTTGCTCATTCAGCAACAATCTCTGATGCCTAGAAACATTTTTCTTTCTGACTGAAGGTCTTAAGAACATTGAAATGAGTAACTGATCCTGAATTATGCATAGATTTAAACTCACATCTGAGTCTATATCTTAATCATTATCATTATTACTATCTTCTGTTTCTTGTAGTAACAAGTTAAATATAGAAATAAGACAATAAGACAAGAAGCTCCCAAGATTTTTAAGAAGGTTAAAAGTTCAGCAGTCTCCAGGTACACTAGGTCAATATCAATTCCACTTGCAAGCATCCAGAAAATTAGCTTTAAGAGAGAATAGCAGAGCTGCTTGTGATTAAAAATTAGAATAACAGTTGCAGATTAACTGCTAATTACTCACAATATTTGGCTCAAATATTTTGCACTGTATAGAGACATATGAGAGTTCTCTGCCCATGCCAAAATAAAAGAGCATACTGTCAAAAGGATTTCAAATTTTACGGTAAAAGTCAAGATTTTGAGGAGACTCCTTAACTGACATTCTATTCAAAGTAGACATTTCCCATCACCTGCAGCTCACAAAATTAACATAAAAATGAAAATCCCTGTCCTGTCCTTCATATTTCTGTAGACAATATGTTTTGCACAAAAAATGAACACTCTCTACTACTCTGGGTTATTACATAAACCAGGGAACTACATATGCCAGAGCAGGTATAGAGCCAGATCTCTTGTATCATTGTCTGGATAGCAATGATAATTTTTTTTAAAACACTGCCAGTCAGGGTGAAAAGCTGTAAAAATGCAGAAACCTTGCAAAAACTAGTGATTTGGGATTAAAATTAAATATAGAGTAATCAGGAATATCTTGAAAAAGATTCCACAAACTGAGCTTTTAAAACATCTGAACTCAACAAGCTAGGAACTCATGTTCATATTGGGTTAATAAACAATTATTGTACAACTTAATGAAAAAATAATGGAATAATTTCCATTTAATATTTTAGTGGGATCACTTGAGTCTTAAGGAGAAAAAAATAGGAACCAAGTATCTATCTGTCTTCTTTGTTTTGTCTCTGAAAATTTCCTGCTAGTGAAATACCATATTCTGGTTGAACTGTATTCTGGTTTTAGAGTATCTCCATATCTAATTTTCCATGTATAATTTATAGCCATTTAATTATCATTTTTGTTATTGCAAGCTTTTCAAAGTGGTCTCCTCTTCCTGAACTTTGAATTGTGTAAACAGATGGCATTAGGCATAAAACAGATTATTTTTTCTTGAACTTTCAAAGGCTGTGAACTGCATTTGGAAAGACTCAATATGTATCTTGAGTTCAGGAATTTAGTTAGAGCAGGTACATTTATGTCCAATATGTATGTGACCTGTACACCTGATATATGCAGAAAATTGAATTGACAGGCACAGCAGATTTATATTTGTATCAAATTACACTGCATGTACAATCACAGCAATCACCAGCAATTCTTTAGATTGTAGTTCACATTTTTAAATGGTGCCTGATTTGCTAGGTATCACCTTTCCATCCAAAACCTCCTTCCAGGAATTTTGAAAAACTAAGCCAACTTTTTAACTTCTTTCTTTATGAGTGCTTACAATTAAATTTTAGTATTCTTATTTAAGGAGACATAAAAGTATCACTCTGTGCTCTAGACTGTCTATATAAAACTGAAGCTGTTCAACTAAAACAAGCCACTAAAAACTCTCTCCAGCCAACAAGATGAAATGAAACTTTTAAGTCTCTCTCAGTGCCAAGAAAAAAAATCTGCAAGCTTCAAAACGGCAATGTTTCACATGAATTACCTGTTGACAGAAAGTAAATTTACAGCGTAGTCATTCAGTCATTCATTCTTGTCATCTCCTTGCAGGTCAAAAATAGTCATATTTTTTGTGGCTTTCCCATGACTACTTTTAAAATTGACTATAAGAGCTTTCATTTATATGAAAGTAGATTTCTGAGTTAACCTCATCCAGATATTATCCAAAAGAAAATTCGGAGTTCAGGTAGAACTTCTATATACAAAAGAACAATCCCCAAGAAATACTGGTGCCATTTTGTGTTCTGCATGGTGAATTTTCACTGAATGTATTTTTCCTCTAATACTTTTGTTACTCAGTGAAGAACATGCAGATATTTTATCTACAACAGCTATGAGCTTTACAAAGTATAATTTTTTAATTATGTGTATAGCTCCAAGATGGAAAAAAGCAGAAAATAAACTGGTTTTTATACCTACTATTACTTTTACAACCTCTTTAAACTGTGTTTGATGAAAAATAAAAGTCAGCATTATCCAATGCTTTTCTGACTTCAGTTCTGTAGAAAGTGTGGGAAGAACCTTTGCTTGTTTTCAGCAAATGCCTTCTCTTGTCCAAATACTGCATACCTGACAAAAATCCCAAAACATGGGTTAGAGTAGTACCATTTGCACTAAAGCAGTTCAACCTTTCCATCTACCTGCCAGAACTAATTGTATTTCAAAGGCCTTGCATAAAATATCACAAAGGTTCAGGAGACTCTTGATGAAAATCTGATCATTTAATATGAGCTGGGTCTGGCTGGGGTGGACCAGCATAGCAGCCCATATGCCATCCTTTGGATCTGTGATTACACCACCCTCAATAATACACAGTGTTTCAGCCATTGCTGACAAATGCTTGCACATTGTGAAGGTGTTTTTTCTGTTTCCCACTTTTTCCACTCGGAGAGGAGGCTGAGGCTGAGCTGAGGTTGGGAGGGGACACAGCCAGAACAACTGACCCAGACTGACCCATGTCATATTATGCTTAGCAATAAAATATCAAGGAAAAGAGGAAGAAGGGGAGATGGTGGTTATGATTTTTGTCTCCCCAAACTAATTTTATGAATGCCAAGGCCCCGCCTCCCAGGTGGTGGCTGGGCATTTGCTTGGTGATGGAAAGTATTGAGTGAATTCCTGCTTTGATTTGCTTTGCTTTGCTTTGCTTTGAGTGTGCAGATTATACTTCATCTATTAAATCATATTTTTCTTGATTCATAAGCTTTCTTGCCATCCTCATACATTCTCCCTATCCCATAAGAGAGGGGAAGGAATGAAAAGACATAAGGGTTTAACTGCTGGCCATAGTAAAAGTATTACAAGGCAAATAAAATAAACTTTAAAGTGTATTTAAACAAAATTCATTTCACAAACTTACAAAATTGTGTATTATCTTGTCCAGATGTATCTGCATAGATACTCACATACATTAATTCCAGAAGACTTTGTGGACAGAATGTTGCTCTAACTTAGAGGAGCCAGTGGGCTTTACACAAAATGCCTGTGGACCCCATAGAAAACCGGGAGCAGTCTGGAAGCACTGGACAGATAACCTACTGAGATATTCCCTCACATGCTCCAAAAACTTGTCTTTATCCAAGTTCCACCCTTGTGCTCGTCACTAGGGACTTTAGGAGGAAATAACTGTAGACCTGATGCAGCCCTTCATTTCTCTGAGCTGCAAACATTTTATTTTTTTTTTCGCCTGGAAGAATTCTTTTGGAGAAAGCATGAAACAAATTCAATGTAAATAATTCACTCAGTGTGAGAAAGCAACACTGAAGCTATGTGACAATGGGAGGAGTAAACTGGGTTAAAGCAGCATGCCTCAACAAACAGTGGACAGCTGAAAAAAACTGGGACACAAGAAATACTCATCTAATCTGTTTTTTTTTTTTTTCACTTGAACATGTTTCCCAGCTCTGAGATTTTCTTCCTGTGAACATCTGAATATTAGAAGCTGACTGACATGAATGCTCAGATCAGTGACTTTTAACATTAAACACTCAAGTAGTTATCCAAAGTTAGAGTTATGAATTCACTCAGAAATTACAGCAAGTTTCACACTGGCCTGTTAAATCAGTCACTCAGACTCAGGCAATTGGAACAAAATAGATAAAATCTGTAGCTAAAAAAACACTTAATGACTTTCAAATATCCAAACCAAATTTCAGCAGCTATATACAAAGAAAGTACACAGAGATAGATGTGCATCCATGCAAGAAATGTAGAACTCTTGATCATGTACAAAGGCTGCATTTGTTGAATAGCTACATCAAATATCTGCACTATTGATAATTATCCATTGTCAGAGGCTGATGCAGTACCACACACTCCCATTCGTACTACAGAACCTAATGTCACAAATTTAATTTATCAGATGTTAGGGCCACATCTCTAAGGTATTAATTAACTGAGTACCAACAGCTTGTACAGTTATATAATCCTTCAGAAATACATAATTCTTTCTCTCAAAACTTGGAAGCTGTTCAAAAATGGTTAAATAAACAATCACTCAACTGTCACTCAAATTACGTGAGTATTATCCTTCTCTTCTATTCAGCACAGTATGCAAAACCTGTACTATAAACACGAATGCACTAAAATAAATTTAAAATATCTTGAATCTTGTGAGCATCTGGCTATTTCTTATCTTGCATTCCTTAGGATGTACCAAAGCTGCTGCTTATTTTATGAAATGTGTCAACTTAAATCACATAATTTTGTCTTTTATATAGAATTTCAATGCAACCATTTTGCTGTATCTCATTATCTTTTACTTTTTTCATTTCACTGCATCAAACACTTTTCAGTTTTCCTGACATTACAGAATATTGTCCACAGGAATGTAAATATTTGTTATTGAGCTGTAAATGGTGACAGGAACTTGAATCATAATTGTAACCATGAGTGACCAGGTGCAGAATTTAGCAGAGTGAATCTAGGGTTGTGGTCCAGCAGACTCCAGGAGCTGGGAATCGCTTCTTCCCAGCTGCCAGAGCCTGGCCAGGTCCATCCAGAAGTCTTTCTTTCTGACACCAATTCATGTTGCCAATGCTTTCCATGTTGTGTGGTTCTACTGGGAGGAAGGCTGTGTGTGGGTCACGGCCAGACACTGAATGGTGCAGATGGCTACACAGGGACTGCCTTCTGATGACACCCACATGTAACACCTCCAGAATCTGCATGAAACCTAACAAGTCTTCTTCATTCTCCCCAGGAATCAAGGCTGACGCTCGCTAGAGACAACTCAGTTTCCTTCAAACTGTGCCATAGCCACTTAATTGCTCATCTGAATTTTTCCAGTCCTTTTTACAGCAGACTTGTGTCTGTTGACATTTCTCTATGTTGAACTACAACAGTTCTCTTGTACACATTCTGGGCTCCAAGCAGCAAAGTAAGAAACCTGCGTGTAAGCATAGAAGCAGGGACATAGCAAATCCTGGTAGTTAAACCATAGAAGAAAGCAGAAGAGCTTGAGGTGTCAGACACCACAGAGGGACATCAAGTGTCAGATCTCTTTGAGTGGAAAACAATGAACAAATCTCTTGTGAGTTTATGTTTGGGTGAAATAATGGCAATAAAGTTGAAGAATAGGCATTTTGTAGAAGCACTACTTCAAAATTCTTCCTGTTTTTTTTTTTTTTTCTCACATCCCTTTTCCTGATGAAGATTCTTCAAAACAGAAAAGGTAATCAGGACTAACTTTAAATTAGACTTACTCTTTATTTGCATTCAATACAAGTGCATAAATCATGCTCCCAGGCTGTGATCAAGGATACACTGAGTCTGTACATACCTTCTCTACAAAGAAGAAATGGACAAAACCCTAGCTAAGCAGCATATGTTATACTTGTGCAGTATGTCAGAACATGTGGGAAAATGAGGGGAACTCAAGATACTGGAATTATGTCAACTGTCTCCTCATGACAGAGGAGAGGTCTAAAAGTTCAGTGAATGAATCTTGATACCACCTGCTCCTATACTCACTGGAAGTGACTTTGCTTTCAAAACAAAATTTGGGTTGGTGTAAGTACATTGACTGCAGTGGAAGCACAGCTAAATATCATAAAGATTATAATTGGTCTCTGTATTTTAAATAGTAAAATCCAGCAGATCTAATAATGTAACACTGACTCCTCTGAAAAGGTCATGAGCGTTAAATGTATATGCAACACACATTGTAGTACACCAGTTTTCTAATTGTAGGAAAAGGTAATTTCATGCATGATAATTCACAAACTCATAAAAAGAGTGCACAGTATATACCCATGTTACACCTTCCAACATTTGCATTTAAATATTTTTAATTGTTTTATATACTGTGTGTTATTGAGACAGAATGGGTAACTTGAATATACAGGCAATTGTAAGCCAACAGTGAGCATGAGTGACATGCAACAGCCTTTAGCCTTCTGACTTACTCTTCAGCTGAACAGACACAGCATTATTTTGTTATGATTACCAATTCAGAACATATTCATAACTAGCAGATGTTTTCCTCTTGGTTGCTTGGCAATTAAGGGATGTTGCTGCAGCTGAATTTTGCACCTGGACAGCAAATGACCAAACCAATTCTGTAAAACCTTTGACTTACAAAAATTGTCCCTTAGTGCAAAAGATTATTTTGAAACTAGCACTAGATCTATGTGTCAAAGATAATAAATTAATCACAAATCAATGGTGAATTTAATCAGATTGCATTTAATTTCCAACCACTATGTAAGTATATAAAGAACACAGAAGAAAACAGGATAGCATTCTCCACTGTTGCTGCTAATTTTAAAACACTCAATCATATATTCAGTTCTAGGTACATTATATTTTTTTTCTCTTCAACAATAAAACAAAATAAGTGTGCATCCATTATGAAAAAATAGCATGCAACTGGCTAGGCAAAGGCTATTTCTTGTTACAAATCTTCAAAAAATAGCAGCAAGCCAGACGTCTCTTGATTTATAGTGTCATGGTTTAACTACAACATAGTGATTGTGAAAATGCAACAGTAAACTGCTTGGGAGGAACATTTTTTAGAAAGTGAAGCAAACAAAGTTGAGGTGCAAAAATAATTTTCAAAGCATCAACTGGTTATACTAACCAGTTTCCATAATAACTTAGCAAATTCTGGAAGCAAAGATTAGTATCTGCCAATCTGACACTAAAGACATGTACAGGCCAAGTCATTCTACTTGGTAATAAAGTAGAGAACAAAAAACAAAACCAAAAACAACAACAACAAAAAAACACCAAAAAACGAAACCAAAACAGACCAAAAAAACAACCAAAACCAACCAACCAACCAACCAAAAAAAAACCAAACAGTTTCTGTACAGTTTCTGATAAGAACCACTACATAAAAACCACAGATTTCTGTGCTGCACTAAAATACCTGGATGCCAGACAGTAGGACCTTCAAACAGTGCTCCGAGCTACATCTTTGCTATACTGATGAAAAACTTTGAGGTCTGAGAACAAAATTCTGCCTCTTTATCTGTCTTTATTCTAAGACCTAAACAAGCAGTCTCTTTGTTCTTTTTTATTCAAGGGGTTGATGGTAAGAGAATTACTCCCTAGTATTTTGAAAACAAAAGGTCGGAATGTATAATTTAGGATTTAATAAGGTTTGACAGAATTGAAACCTTTGGAAAGCAGTTTAATGCATGTATACTTAAGGTCTACTCAACATATATATTTCAAATATAGGTTAGTTCCTTTCTATCAAGAAAAAAAAAATATATATATATATAAGTAAGAGATTCAAAGAACACAGGTTTTTTCTTTACAAAATAGCACAAAGCAAAATTAAAGAAAAAGTGACAGCCCAACAGTCAGTACTGAGGCAGCTAAAAACAGCCTGCCACATGGCATCACTTTAAGATAATTCCTTTATTACGCTAGTTAAAAAAAAAAAAAAAAAAAAAAAAAAAAAAAAAAAAAAAAAAAAAAAAAAAAAAAAAAAAAAAAACAAAAAANACACATCACTAACACTCTGTGTCCAATCACTGCAAACTTATTTGTTATTCATTGAAACATCCATCAAGGATCAAAATAGATTCATTTTCTATTCATGATGCTCCCACATGCACTTCTGCAGGTCTTGCACTGTATTTCAGCATTTATATGACAGTTTGTACAGTGGGAAGTAGCATTATATATTAACACTTTGAATGCCACCTTGTAACATAGTCCAGAAACACATAATACATGTGTTCACTAAAACAAAAATATGTTTTATTTTGAACATTAAGTTAAACTCATTGCTTCCTGAGGCATTTTCTGAGCATTTTAGCCTAGGTTTATGGGTGGTTTCTGGAGCCCTGAATCATCTACTTTAGTATTTAACATTTACCCAAACATACTATTTTTTCTCACAGAAATTAGTAATGCATATTTGTAAGATGCAAACACCATAACAATCTTACATGCTACATTTAACCTTGTGGGAAAGATAGCATGTTTTGGAAAAAATGGGGGAAATTTGTTAGAGGAGAGACCATGAAATTCCATGGAGAGCTGGAAACAGATTTTTAGAGAAATAGAGTTATAACCTGGGACCATCTTTCAGCACAACTAATAATTAATACAAAATAAAGGAAGGCATGAGGAAGCAAGAACAACAAAACAAGTAATAGCTTTTGTGTTGTCTGCCTGAGGTTTTCTACTTGCAGCAGGACATAAAGATCAATCACTCTCTGATATGATGCCATATACACAGAAATAATTTTTCATCTTCTCCACATAAAGAGGATAGTAAACTGTGGTCCCAGTTTTCTAGACCTTTATATGGACCATTCCTGTTGAAGAGAGCAGCAAACCACCACTTCAGACATGTACTTCTGCTCTCTTTCCAAAGGCAGTCTGAAGACTGAACCAACTTCTGCACAAGCATCCCAGCTGTTATACATCACATTTTTAGGCATCTTAATGTTATCACACATTGTGCAGTATTCTGGATTCTAGCTCAAAGGCCCGGTTGCTCAAATGATATCCCATGGGACTTAAACACCCATACGTGTGCTCCTTTCCTTACACACTGCAAGAACAAAACAGATGTACAAAGCCACTAAAAAGAATAGCAGAATTCCTAATTCATTAGATACTGTGGTAAATCCCTGCAAAAGTCATAAAATCAACACACTCCAGAAAACCTGGTATCTGTGGTATAATCTTAAAAGGAAAGATATAAGCACTTATTTTTTTTCTTAACAGTTGCTATAAGCAAACACTGGTTGAAAGTTTAAAAATAAGTACCTTGTAACGGTTTTAGACCTTATTTAAAAGTAAATATCTTGCAGTCCATTTGCATAAGAATTCTTATACTAAATAATATAGCAAATACTATGTTTATATTTAATATACCTCAAATGTTGTATTTCACCAACTGTTTTTTTCAGTAGTTCGCCAGTGAGTTGCTCATCTGAATCTTTCCTGTCCTTTGTACAATGCCAAGTTTTCAGTGACTTAATTTAACAGCTTAAGTGACAGGAACTTAAAATTTTAAAATATATAAATATATCTACACAGACACTGAATTTTTAACTTCTTTGAATTTCAATAAAATGGGATATTAAATCTTCACATCAAATATTTATTCACATTAGAAACAGACAAAAAAGGATAGCTCATGCATAACGCAGAACAAAGGAACCATATTATGCAAAGAATAAAGGAAGGGTTATATCTTGACTTTGCTCACATTTTATAGTGGATTATTATTCCTAAAACAGAAAGGACAAACAAAATAAAATAAATATTAATCTTTGTCCTAAGGTGTTCTGACTTTTGTTTATACTTCACCATAATGTGTTTTTGAACACCTCCTATTCTAGAATAATTGCTATGCTATATAAATTTTAAAATAAAGTTAAAATAAGTTTTATTTTATAAATTGAGTGAAGAACTTGGTGTAGTAGAGAAAATACTACCTATCCTTTAGAGAAGTGAAAAATTATTGACTGAATTAAACTTTATTATAAACAATTCTTATGAACTACTGGCAAGACCTACCAAGCTGCCAGATTGTCCCTATGAGACACTAGTAATTTAAATTTAAAAAACAAAGAGTTAAAATACAAAGCAAGAAGCTTTTTTGTCTTTATCAATATTTTTAGGCCTGAATTCAGGAAACAAACTTTATTATGCCAGAAGACATCAGTTCACACACACACTAGGTGTGCAGTGGTTTGCTGCCCAGCAATCCTGTCCAGGAGGCCACATTCTTATGAAAATGCTGGTGTTCGAGATAATTCAAAGAGACAGGTTACTGCAACAATATGGCTGTACTGGTCTCAACACCCAAGATACCCAGTTTAAATCTGAATTAAGCCTGAATGTAAGATCCTAATACTGACTTTAACATTTCACAGTTTGATAAATTCTGAACTTTTTCTCTGAGGTTTTCACCACTTTTTGTTGATGGCATACACACCACAACTGCTTTTGCAAAATTTCTCCAGCACGAGCTCCAACACTAACGTTCCTTGCTGAAGCTGTACAAGACTGCCTGACCAAGCTATTTTGCTGCTTCTCCTTGTATGCGTACTGAAATTTATTTTTGCCTTTTCTTTGCCCATCCTGTAAAAGCATCTTACCATTAATTCCTTTGCCAAACATAAAGGAACAGAAATGACTTTGCATACAACTGAAATAACTGAAAGTTGATTCACATCACCTGTAAAAATAAATAAATTTCATCTTTGTAGTGGATGCAATTAACTCATTTGATTTTGAGCTGCACAACAATATTCATTTAATGAAGGCACAGGTAAGTTTATACCATTTATGTATTTTGGCCATCTTTAAACCTGATGTTTCAGTCCACTGGGATTTTGAAATATTTTCTTTTATTCTTTAATAGAACATTAAATAGATAGTGAAAAAGTAATACTGATTAATAAAAAAAAAAAATACTGTATGTGCTATTATGACATTCTGGTAAAAAAGATGCTTTTTTGAATAAAAATATGATTAATCCATTTCTACTCAGTTACACCAAACATCAAAAAAATATCTTAAGAGATACAAAATTGTATTGTCACAGAATTTTTACCTGAAATATTATTACATTAATGTTATTATTAAGGTTAATTATTAATGTTATTTTTGTTAAATATTAATATATAATGTATAATGTTAACATTAGTTTTAATTATTAACGTTATTTTTCTAACTATCACCTCCAACACTGCAGAAGCATTTTACATCTTTACAGTTTTTGGTATCTAACAAAAGAAATTCTAGTCCATGTAACACCAAGAGAAGTCAAAACTATATTAGAACAGCAAGTAACAGATGCCTTAAAATCCATTTTAGTGTAAGAACTCCAAAACAAATAGGAAACATAATGAGACAACTTGAAAATAAATTCAGTTCAAACTCAAGTATGCAGTAGTTGAATACAGTTGGAGGTGTATCAACTAATGGTTGGTCCCCTTAAAACCTTTTCTTTTAAAAAAAAAATGCACTATTTAGCAGCCATATGTATACATTCAGTAAGCCTGAAACAGATGTTTGTAATGCTGACAGTGCAATGTGCAAATTTCTGTTTATAAATATATATATATACACACAGAATTTTTAAACTAAATGTTAGAGAAATTTTGCACCACTAAGCTATATTCACATAAACTCCAGAAATTTAATATATTGAGTAGGAAGTTACAGATGTTACAGAAATTTCTGAGTTGGAAAAGACCCACATGAATCGAGTCCAACTCCTAAGTGAATGGCCCATACAGGAATTAAACACACAAATTTGGCATTATTAGCACCATGGTCTGACCAGCTGAGCTAACCTCAGAGCTGAGATCAATAGAAAATAGTTTTCCTAAGAGAAAGGTGAATTATTCCAGAATGAACAAGACAGTCAGTCCTCAGACACGGTCAAGAAAATCATCTAATGGACTCCTAGGTATTCCTCAATCCTTCATTCTTAACTTTGCTACAGAGCAGATAAACTCAGGGAAACTTCAGGGCCCTCATGCCTAAGCATGAGGCTTTAATGACCATCTCATTTAAGAAGTGGTCATGCTTATGAAAACAAATTTTATTTAGTCTGACTGTGTCACCAGGGAGATGGAAGGTACCAGTAGGCAAGAGAGAGAGAGAAATGAATAAAAAGGTGATGCAGCTCCCTTGTCCCCTGAGACAGGCTGGAAGCTTTAAGATACAGCGCCTTTAGCTATCCAAGGCTGAACCTCAGCAGATGCTCCTCTGCACCCAACACACCTGATTCTTGACTGGGCCAGGATGAAATAGACACATGGAAAATAAAGTCCTTAATTCTCAGCCTCCCCAGTTAACACTGCTGCACTCTAAAAAAATGTGACAATGCTACAGATAAGGATATTTTTTCATCTATTCCCATTTCTCCTACAGGTATGAAATAAAGGAAATCACAGTTACTGACAGATGACAATTTATATGCTGGGATTCCCCACCACATAATCCCAAGTGATAATAATTTTCACCAATAACATTAAGGACTCAAACACAAGCCATTATCATTAAATATAAAAGAATGTACAATCTAGAGTGTAGACTTTGCACAAAGCAGCTTCCCCTGCCGTTGAGCAGGGTAAAAAAGCTATAGTCACCTTTAAGTAATCATATACTAAAATTAAAAATTAACATAAAAGGCTGTTTGAATGGCTTCTACAAACTCCTGAAGTGCAGGAGAAGGTTGCAAAGTTCATGCTGGAGGACTACTAGGATATGGTAGGATGAAAAGAAAGACAGTAGTTCCTTTCTAGCAAGAATAGAAAAAGATACAATTCCTACTTCAACTGTTGGGACCCCATCTGCCTCTGCCTCCAGTCTATATTCTATTTTTTGTTGTTTAAAAACTGAGGAGTACAAGCTTTTATATTACTTCCCTTTTTCATACATATTCTGTCTTGCTGCATTTCTATATTTTCAAATTACTATTATATTTAAAATCAAAAACCTAAATGCAGTACAGGAGTATATTGTAGCTGCTGTTTTAGAGCAGTGAAATTTCACTTGGTTCAAGAATAGAGCAGGAAGGAACAAAAAAAACCCAAACCAAACCAAACCAAAAACAAAACAAAAAAACCAAACAAACCAAAAAAAAAAAAAAAAAAAAAAAA
>VXBN01005694.1:44947-78599 GCA_013397395.1 Sinosuthora webbiana
AAGTTTTCCCTTTTGCAAAGCAGCATTAAGTCTCCATGCCTTCATACTTTCCTCCTTCATCTACACAATAATTGCCTACATCACTGGAAAACTACATATTATGAAAGACTGATCAAAATGTTACCTCTGCATGCTGAAAAATCCTCTGTCATTAGGAGACTATCCCAGTGCTGCCACAAAAGTAACCCAAGGAGTTATAGATGCTCAGAACATCATAACCAATGGACCTGTGACTAAGCTGACTTGTTACAGGAATCATCTTTGTCCGGTGAAGTGGGTCTTTGCTGGAACTCCACACCTATCAGTATCAACATATCTGTGAAAGTCCTGTCTGTAGGGCAAAGACCTGGAAGAAAATTTCCTGGTATGCTTATATTTTCTACAATCCTTCTCATTTTCAGCCCATTCCATGATGTCTTTGAAGATGGGTAAAGGGAATAGAAAAAATAATGATACAGTAGGAAGAAAGAGCAAAAGTTACAAAGAGCAAGTAATGAGGAGCACAGTGGTATGAATTGGAGGGAAGAAAGCCTGCCTAGTGAGAGATAAAAAGACCAGCATTGATAATAGAAAGAAAGAGCCAATAAAGTCACTGAGAAGAGTCCCACACGTGGCTGAAGAAGCTTAATTTCTTTGTTCAGATGGTTCCTTGGGGCGTACAGGAGGAAAGTGCAACAAAAACAGCCAAGAGTTATCTCCATCCCTTTCAATATCCAATCACCTATAACCTCGGACCTCTAGCTTCAAACAATCTTTGGGACTGACTTCAAAGTGGTGTCTGACATTTTCTATTCTTTCTCCTTTCAACCAATAGCATTTAATTCTCCTGCTTTGATGAAAAACCCATGTGATCAAAGACTTAGCTTCAAAATACCACTGCTTTTTGTCTCATGCATTCCAGCTTCACTGTCAGCTGGATTACTTTCTCCATGCTGTACAGCATTCTTAAATCCCAACTGAAGAGTCTTCAAGGACCCTGTAGGACAGAGATAACCCAAGGTGTAGTGACACAAAGACTGATATGCCCAACGTATGGATGAGTAACAAGAGCAGTTATTCTTAAAGCAGAGCACTGCCTGGCAGGGGTAAGTAGCTAGCAGTATTCCATGCACAATTAGAGAACACACATGCAATTGTTAGCAATGAAGCTTCAAACTTGGAAATATTTTAACTTTTTTCACTTTCTAACTGAAAAGGTACTGTAAGCCTCCATGAATCACTGCTGCTGTACAGAGCAAGAATGTCAAAATTAAAATGTTTTCCACTGCAGTGTAAATAACTGAAGGTGCTACCACCCTCTTTGCAGAATTGGTGTATTTCTGAAACTGTCAACCTATGTACATGGGAAGTTATTACATTTACTATGAATTTCTATTTGCTAATGTTCTTCCTAGATAAACATTTAAATATTCCTATTAAAATCCCTTTTTTAATCTTGTCTAAAACCTCATAAACAGCTATTCTTTGGTGTATTCACACTACTGAAACTAAGAGGAACACCACCATCAAAAGATCACTGAGTTAGAACAGATGCCTTGGGCTCCTAAGCAAAGTGCCTTGGTATGGAACATGCTGTGTGATTTAAATCCTTTTCACAATGTAGGACACCTCCAAATAAAGTTAAATAAAAAAAGAAAAAATTAAAAAAAAAAAAAATCACAGCTTCCTTCCTAACAATTTTGTTTGGAGGATCATTCCAGAATTTGTTTACTCAAAAAACTAGGAATCTTGCAGTTTATGAATTATATTTATTCAGAGTAATTCTATACCCACTTATTTGTGTCAGTGTGGCTCTTTAGACAGCTAGTTCTTCTATTCTCTTTGCAGTATTTACACATGATAGGTTTGTGAATTTCACTCACAACTCTTCTAAGCCTTTGGTTTGCTAGAGTAAACAAATCAAGTCTTTTCAGTTGAAGGGAGTTTGCTGGCTCACCATTTTCTTGACAGTGTTCTACACTTGCAGCTGCTTGAGCTCTAGTTTGTCTTTTCTCTTTGTTCTCTTTGAACATAATGTTTCATAATTTGTTTTATCAAAATCTTAATAAAAGCAATTGTCTCTTTTTCTTTTTTTTTTCTTTTTTTTTCTTTTATTTTAAAATTTTAAATTTAACATAGTTCTTACTGCATTCTGCCCTTTTTTGCAAATGCATCACAATAGTAGTTTATAGCTGCACCAGCATACTAAGACCTACCCTTAGCCTCTTATTTCCAGATTAGGAACTCTCAATGGAAAAAAACCTAAATGACAACAGGAATAACAGCAATGAAAAAAAAAATTGGTGACACAGAATCTAATAACAAAAATTCTCTCTGTAATATATTAGTCTGCTTTTTTGTCCTCCAACTTCATTTTGTCAGCAGATTATGCTGAAAATGTTTCCCTGCTATTAATGTAAGGGTCATTAAAGAAAACATTTAAGAAAATTACTCCCAATGCTAACCTTTGAAAAACACTAATGATTTCCCTTTGCTTGATATTTCTTCTTTCAGCATGAATAGTTGCATTAGCCAATAGTTTATCCTCCTTTTTAATAACCTACATTGCTTTCTGAAACTTTTTATTTAAGACATAATCATGTAAAATTTTCTACTGAGGGCTACATAAAGGAGGTCTATCTTATTTTCACCATGGGAAAACCTCTACATTGTGCTACATCGCATTAACCTCCAAACCTTTACTTTTTCTCCTTCTGTTCAAAGTATCATGATTGCAGCAGTGGCACTCAAGTTTTTTGAAGAAGAAAAGCTTAACTGAAAACCAGAAAGGATGAGACCCAAACCAGCATTGGAAGAAAAGACCAAGGACTAAGGATAGAAGAAGAATTAACAACCGTGTTAACTCAGCTGTTAACATTCTACTGGAACATATGAGTTGCCTTTTCTTCAACCAGTAGAAACACATGCCTTGAAATCCTTTCTCTTGTGATCAGAATAGTATCAGCAGAAAATTATTGGGGCTGGTAAACACCTGGATCTCACTCCTGCCGGGGGGGAAAAAAAAAAATCACAGTGCAATCAGGATATACATTTGGAGCTGGCTGCTGTACCACTGTGTAGTAAGAGAAGAATCCAATGCCCACAGTCTCTGCTAGCTTTGGGAAGGAAAGGTAGAAGGTGCTCCAACACGCCCTTCAGTCTGGACATTGAGGGAAATCAGCACTGAGGATTACATCATGCAGAGTTCATGCTCCATAACTGGGAATTAACCAGGAAGGCTGTATATGTAACTTGATGTGGACATCCACCCATCCACCCATCCGTTAGGATTTCCAGGGAAGCCATTCATGTAGAAAAAACAAAGGGCAGGGAACAATTCCTTGGATTTGGAAGTCCGACAACTGATCATACAGGTGTCACTTGTTTTTCTTTCAATATGTTTTTGTAGCCTAGATTTCTCAGGAAATGATGAAGGTGTGAATACATTGCAGGTGCATGTAGCAAAAAGAACAAGTAGCACATTTAACTTCTGAAACAGATGACCAAATTAATTAGACTTAGTTTGTGATTTGACAGGTGTTCCTACACAGTGAATGAAAGGCCAGAGCATGAGTATAATCTTTAGTAAAAACAGAAAATGCAAATGAAATTTAATCCTGTTTTTTTGGGGTTTTTTTTTTGTTTTTTTTTAAGTTTCCAGAGGCTGAAGTGTTCACAGTACAAACCCATTCATTTTGGTTACAAACCTAATGTCTTGTGAAGAAGGAATTAAATCCAAGTACTTATATTAAAGCACTATTATTTCTGTAGTCTTTCACTCTAGATTCAAGAACAGTCAGGATCCTAAGAAGAGTTAGTGTCTACTCTAAAAGAAATGTACTACATATATATGTGTGTGTGTGTGTGTATGTGTAATTTGATTCTTGCACATACCCCTGTAATTAAACATCTATAAAGTTAAGACTGTAAAAGTGTTGTTACACTGACCTTTCTTGACATAAAGGTTTGATTTAGAATCTTAAAAATTGTTTAGGCATACAAGACAACAATTATATATTCTTTATTTAAAAAGACCCCAAAAATCCAATCACCTATCAGAATAAGCAATCAAACTAAATTGTACAAATTAAAAAATGCAGTAAGCACTCTATGTATCTCAGTCATCAAGACAAATGGCAATAGCTCATTTGCAGTACAATTGGAATGCTTATTTTCCCTAGCATACATTTTGACACATTGTTATTTCTCACATTCTATTAAACCCTGACATATTTCAACCTTCTTAAAAGATATTCTTACTTTTAAAAAAGAATTAGTATTTCCTAAATAATATACAGGTTTGCTTTCAAATTTCCATTTCAAAGGTTCAATTAATTCAAGTGTAAGCTACAAACGCTACTCATCATCCAATCTGACTATCAAAATGTGGAGGGAAAAGTAAGTTAATTTTCTTCTATTCAGGTTTTAACAGAAGAAACAGACGTTCACATCAGATGAAAGCTTCCATTCTTTACAGGTTTTTCTTCTTGCTGTCCCTGGCATACAAATGCCAAAGAAAACCCCAACAAACTTTAATAGCTTTAACATCAAACTTAAATATATATATATATATATAAATATATATATAAAATTATAGTTGAATTATAGTTGCTTAATCTGACTATGACTTTGATGAATGACTCAGAAAAAAATCCAGAAAAATACAGCTTTTATTTTATATATCAAATCCTTCTGGCTCAATGATAGACAATCTTCAAAGGTAGCAGAGCTTTGGTAAGGTTTCCTCTGGATTATCCAAAGCTTCTTTGATTTACCTGAACTTCTGCAGGTCCAGTGGATCATAGTCCCTTGAATATTCCTATTTGGCACAGTTTGCTGTAGCGGGCACAAGTTATGGGTCTGCAAAACTGTCAGTCCTCCTTTGTGTACTGGCAATCAGGAAAAATGTTTGTCTTGTCCTTTGCCTACATTGGGCAGCTCTTACAGGAGTCTCAGTTCTCAGCATAATCTGATGTCCCTTTATAGGAAAAAAAAAAAACCAACCAAAAACCAAAAAATAATGGGCAAAACAGCACCACAAAACAACATAAATACAAACCAAAACCAATTCAATGCATTGCAAGGGGAACTAAGTAGATTCAGTCTTGATATCTTCCTTTCTTGGTATAGATAAATACTAGTTTGGAAACTATTCCAATCAAAGTAAATGTTTCTCAAAGAAATGAAGAAAACAATTTAAACCCATCAGTCCTTAGCAAAAAAGATGAAGTGTCCAAGTGTATGCTTACGACAACTGGAGCATTAAGAGTCAGCAACAGAAAGTCACTCAGAAGGTGACAATAATTCTGAGAAGAATGTCTAATCAGAAGGTATGCCAAGTAAAATTATATTTCTCATCAGTGATTCAGCAAACACCAGGAGAGAGATATGTGGATTGGAATCCCACCAGCATAAAAATTTGGAAGTGTTTCGTTCCTCTTCATGTTACTTGTGTCCTCACCATGCTGTTCTCTGCTTCCCCATCAAAAACTGGAAGAGACACATCCTGCACCACACCTCTATTTCTGAGCTTCAAATAAACTGAACAATTGGTAAATTTATGATTTATATGAATATGTAAGGCATAAGAGTCAATCACTTACATTGCCTCACACTCTAAAAGTCTCAAGTGTCTTTCCATTTCTGGAAAGGAAACTGGTGAAAATTAAACTAAACCACTGAGAAAATAACTGCTGAAGTTTCATCGGGGCTTAATTTGCCTGGTTATTTTCTCTGCAACTCCATGAGTTTAAGTTATGACTCAGTCTAATTGGCTATACAAGTGAATAAGGATACTAAAGACTTGGTGGAAAATTCCCTGAGCCAGCTGTAAAGTTAAACAATAGAGAATACAATACAATCATGGAAGCCAATGAACTTCTTTATATAATTTTAAGATGTGTTCCCTGTATTTCTTTTTTAATTAAAAATTGGGCTAACCAAATTCCAAGTAAACCAAAAAACTCTGGTCTTAAAATTGTTCTGAAAAGTACTACACATAGGTGTCTTAAAGTCTGTAAATACTTAAAACAGAGAACTAAAATATTTAAAGAAGGACTGGTCTGGCATTATTGCAGTAAAGAAACAGAGAGTTCTGAAAGTTGACATTTTAACTTGTGTCCAGGTGATACTTTGGCTAATCATCAAAAGCATTATGCAGTTTAAAACAACTAGCTTCAAAGATGAAACCACACAATGGTTTCCGAGTTTTTCAAGATGAATTTAGCTGTACCTCTAGTGTAAATCTTATACTTAATCACAATTCCTTTTGTGTGGAATGTGAATAAGTTTTTTTCTAAGAATTTAGGACTATGCAAGTCTATTATGAATGCTTCAAATCCTTACATATGCTGGTGCTGTTAGTCATACTGATGTCCTTCTGTAAAGGGTTTGAAATGTGAACATAACTATGATGAGTTCAGATCATCCTTCTCCAAGGATAATATAAAGAAAAAAAAACAGAATTTAAATAAACTCCTATTAGAATGCATAAAGAACATATTAAGTATAGAATAGAAATAAAGTTTTGTGATGCGCTGGAGAAAGCAGGGAGGGAGGGAGGGAGGGAGGGATCTATAGTAGACAAGTTTTCTTTTAAAATTTCCTCCTTTCCCTGCATCTTTTCTTTTATTTGCCTGAACTGTAAGGCTTAGAGATGATAATACTAGAAAGTGAACTTCGGGACAGTTGGCAAATAACATATTAAAACAATACTGTCATTAATGGGTTTCCTGAAGATCATGTCCACTACATTTTCAAAATAAAGGGGAAAAATTCACTTCAGCCCAAAGCTAAGGAATCAGATTTTCCATAAGCTACTTTCCATGGCAAGTAAAAATTGTCCAGACATATAACAACACAGGTCTTGATCCTCTGCCACATTCACAAGACAAAAATATTATTAAAAAATGTCAAATTCCCACATCTATCTACAGGAGGTTCTTATAGAGCCAGCAATGATAAAAAAAGACCCTATAATATTTTATTAGGTCAATGGACAGAATAATTAAATATCACGTTTAAATAAATGAATCTCAATTTTTTTATCTGTATGGGCTATTTAAGAACCATTTATCCTTTTTCTTATATGTATAACATATACACAAAGAAATTATTCAGGAAAAGTGTTTATCCTTTGTATTTTGTATTAGGAAAAACAGAGTAAGAAACTTCACATTTTACTGTCACATAATGAATTATCTCATAGATGTGCACTACCTGCATATTATTTAACTTCCATCAACAAACACAAACACTGAATTAAAAATTTAAGATCCTGATGGAATATGCATTTTCCGTCAAAAGTTATAACTTCTGAGCAGCAACTGGCAAACCAATGATTTTTTTCACCAGCACTGAAAAGAAATTCAGCCAAGGACGGTAACTGGCGAACCATGAAATTGTGCACTTAAGTGGACTTCACACTGACAACAGAAATGCCAGATGAAATTTATATAGGGCCTGCTAGTATCACTTTTGCTGAGCCTTATTCTCCAGAATCTTCTTACCCAAAATCCATTTCCAATGCATATAACAGTCTAACCATTTGCTGTATCAATGCCAGTTTTCAGCATCATATTGATCAAATTCTCTTCCCCTGAAGTTTCAACCTCAGGAATTATTCCCTTTATTCCAAACTTTTAAAAGGAAGGTGGCAGCTCACAGTATATATGAATGTTAGGAACAGAGTAACTATCTGTGCCCTGTCAGAATTTTTGTGATTTGTTGAAACTAGTCAAGATAAACACCCAAACAAAATATTAAACAATTTGGTATGCAAAGATAGACTTTGAGAGAAGATATATTTTATAAAAACAGAAAAGTATTAATACATATATTGTATGAATACATTTGTATAATTAGTGTATAATTAGTGAATACTATTTAGAAGATAGGTAAGTATCTTAGGTGTAGAACAAGGTTTTATTCTTTTTCTTTTAAGAAAAATGGTGATTGATAGCACTGGATTTATTTTATAAGCTTTTATTTTTGACTTTAACATTCACTTGGAAAGCAGGAAATCTTCACATGACTACTGGAAGAAATTCTGGAGTGCATTATAATTCATTAATCTGGAATAACACCTAGAAAATTCTCAATGCTCTCAAAATGAGTGTTTCTTCATTTATACTACTGGATTTACACATGATACAGAATGCTACATGTTAAACTACACAGAAACCTAAGATACAGTTTTGCAATACAAATTAATAATGCAGATGATGTGAGAGAACCTTTAGATTAAAAAACCTCTTAACAAATCAATTACAGAAAACAAATACATACTGAAAAATTCTTCTCTCCTCATTGCTCCCATGCCAACATTTAATGCTTGTAACAATAGCCAGTTTCACTTGCATGTAATTGTAATTTTCTTCAAGAACAATTTTTCCCCATATAAATTCAGTAGACACAAATCCAACTACCTGTTCCACAGTTCTATGCACAACGTTGGCATTCTGCAAACTAAACACTGAAGAGAGAAAAGCACAGATTTATATGTTTATAAATTTGTAGCATCTCATCTGGGCAACCACTGTGACAGCAGAGTCCCTGGCAAGCCAGAGACTCAGTCCAGAGGCAGCAATCCACCGTTCCCCTCAGTACCTGCCACTGAATGTGCACCCACTCTGTCAACTGCCAAAGCAAGGTCACAAATCCAGAAAATGCTGTTCCAAATATTTGACCCAGTGAATCAGATAAAGTACAAATGACCAATGAATTCTATTTATTTAAATTGGTTTATGCTGATTTATATCACCAGACCCAATCCATTTTGAAAATGTTTTTTAGAGCAAATTTGGTAGAAAGTTTCCAGCTCTAGCAAACACAACATAATTTTCTTCTCGGTGTATGTCCTCCCAACAAGTTGTCATCTATGTACCTGAAGGTCCAAGTTAAAATAAAAGCTCAAGGAAAAAACAAACAAACAAATAAATAAAACAAAACAAAAAACCAAACTAAAACAACAACAACAAAAAAAATCAAACTTAAGGAGTAACTCCTTAGGTTTCAAATGAACCAAAAGCAGCTTGGATCGCAGTCCAGATTGAAATAGTCCACTCAGAGAATTTGCATCTCTTTCTTCACACTGGGCAGGTAGAAAAGCCATCAAAGTGTCTTGGTGCTCTTCCCAGCCCAGTAAAACAAATTTTTTACTTAACTTTTCATTCTGATAAATAGAAACCATGACAATGAACTTTTTTCACACTTGGACATGACAAGGATAGACCAAGCTATTGGCTGAAATACCATTGCCTCTCCAGAGTATTTCTCCTGTACTTTTTCCTGTAATCCCTTGTTGAGGACTGCAGGTAGCAGTCTCATTCAGAGTATGACAGCTCTGTTCCAGATTCAATAGTTGTTAAATCTAGTTTGTTTCCTCAGTAGATTTTGCCATGTTCCTAGGTGAATTAAATGTGGGAAGCAACATGAAGCCCTCTCTCTCTAAGTCCCAGCTGTTTTTCAGGGAAGACAGGATAAAATCTCATATGGACTGCACAGTAATCCTTCCTGTGAACAGTTTGAGTGCCTCTTACATTATAGTTGCCCCCTTAAATAACCAAAAGCAGGGGGATTACCTTGGCCTCACTCCAAGGTTGCTACTAAGCAACAATCTCTGTTAGTCTCAAACATGTTTTTATGTATACAAATCTTCATAGTACATTTCAATAAACCTATTAACCATATGTCAACACCAGCAGAAAAGTATACAAACTGTTAAATTCCCTCCTAGCACATTCTTAGCAGTGTAGACAGGAGCTAGCTGGCACAGCAAGAGCTAGATGGCAAAAGTTATTTTCAAGAAGGGATGTCATTACAGCTGCATTACTCTCTGCAGATGATCACAATACCGGTATTTTTTATGGCCTCATTCTGCAAGAGCAAAAAAACAGTGCAATGACATTCTATACCAATCTAAGATAAGAGTAGGAAAATATTCATTATGTATATTTATTTGGCCTACCAGTACTACTGTTATTATTTAAGTTTTCTTTTACACATTCATGTAAATGAGACACTGCAACCAGCAAAGAGATACTGAGGTTTATGAGGCCACTGTCCAGACAGTAAGTAGCCATTATGATAGCCATTATTACTCACTAATAGAATTCAAATCTAAAAATACAAAGACTGTCTTTAATCATTCTAACTCTTTCACCTCCCCAGAACCTTCAGTAGAGGATGTATTTCCCAACTTTCTTGGCACAATCCAGTGCAGTCCGTTGCTGGCTGTCAGAACAGCTCTCTAATTTTATTAAGTGGGAAAATGAGCTGCCAGATTCCAAAGAGACCAATAATTTATACTCCAGTTTCCTGCGAGTTAGAATGTGTTCAAACCATCAAAGTGTTGCTAATGAAATTTTTGGGGCTGCTTGGGAAAAAAAAGCAAAAACCCCAACAATTGATAGGGTACCCATAATTTCAAGTAGAGGTTAGAATCCAAAGAATATATTAAGACAAATATGTTCCAGAGCTTTGGAAAGTTCATTCTCTCTCTCATTCATAGTAATATTTTCATCCAGGAAAAAAAGCAAGTAAAAAAAACCAAGCACTACCAATTAATATGTTTAATTTAGCATAAGTTGAGAAAGAGATGTGTCTCAAAAAAAGGTAGTTTTTACATTTAATTTATCACTATTTAAAACAAAACTGAAGTGATAAACAGACAAAAAATAAACAGATATGCTAGTTTATATTAAATATTATTTTATGTTCTGATTTTATAAATGTGACCAAAACATCTGATCATTACACAGAATAACATAATCATGTCAGTACTATCATTATTTTGCAAGACAATTAATGAAATTTCATTTATATGTAACATCTTTCTAGGAAAATAATGCCTTTGATGTTGCCTGGTTTCCTATAAGAACAGACATTAATTTATTTGATAGCCAAACATGCTTGCATTCAGGCTCTTAAACAATTACTGTCTAGACATTACTAGCATTCTTAACTGTGTCCCTTAAGAAGTTCAGTGTCCAAAGTTTTCAAAGTTCAGAATTGAAATATTTAATTGGAGTTTGACTTCAAAAAAAGTTGTATGCAACACAAAGAACTCAAATAAAAAATATTTTGTGTTAAACCAGATGCCTAAATTTAAAGGATAATTGCTATACGTGTTTTAAAAGGATGAACAGAAAAAGAAGAACCACTTCATTTCATGGGAGTGTTATGAGAACTAAAAAAAAAAAAAAACTGCCGTTCCAGAGTTATAAGATAAACGTGGGGGCTGAATTTTCACTGAATGAAAGACAATAAATTACTGTTTTTATAAGAGAAATAAGTTTTATGAACATCATCTGTGGCCATTGCTTGTGCAATAAGAACCCTCCACATTAACTAATTTAAAACTGCCTAGCATGATTGCTGAGTAAAGAAGAAACTCCATTCCAAAACTAGTATATTGTCATAGTGCAGTTATGGATATATATGTGTATATGTATATATATTTGTACTTATAGATGGTTCTAGAACTTAAAAGGTTATAGAAGTTACAGTTATTAAATATTTGTGTGCATCCCCTTTGAAACTGTATATAAACCTCCAAAATAGTAGCAAAATATAAATATTTGAAGGAAAACAAACAAACAAAACAAACAAAACCATAAAGTAGAAGAGAGAAAGCATTTCAGAAAAAAAAAAAATTTGAAAGTCAGCTTTACCATACACTTTCTAATTCTAGAGTCACTTTCTACCATCTTCTTGATTGTTTCCTATAGACGTGCAATTCAGCCACACAGCCATGGGTTTAATCCCTGTACATAAATTTAGGTCTTGAACTGCATCTCCACTCCTACCCATGGAATTTTCCACTCCTATTTCCTCTATTATTTTAATTTTATATTCTACATCATAGAAGGTCTCAGAAATCCCATTCAGGGAGTGAAGTATTACCCAAAGGAGTAAATCCAAAATTTACCTCTTTTTTACTTAATGTGGATGTTAGTTTCAAAACTTCCCTCACTAAATTCTTAAATCTCACAGTGTCTTCAGAAATACAAGCCTCTTATTGACATTTCAAACACCACATCCTGTATTTGATTGGAAGATTAGCAAATCAACCTCTCATTGCAGGCGGAAGAAAGGGGAAGACAACTTTTTTTTTTTCTCTGAAGTGAACAGGCAGAGATTAAAGTTTAGTTTAAAATCTTCTGAATGTGTCTGATTGCTGCCAGTTGATCTGGTATCCTATTTCCAGGTACAGCAGGTATTGGTGCTTCAGATAAAGAAATGACACACCTTCAAAATTCATCCAACGTATGTCCTGGTTTGCTTTGGGGAGTCTTCTGACCCCTGTGCAGGCCAGTGTCTGAATCCCTGAGGCACATGATTTGATTTTCTTTACCATCTTCACTACAAAGAGCTATGTGTTAACACTGTAGAATTAAAATGGAGGTTAATGTTCCACTGCTGTGTGTAAGCATAAAGGCAAGGCATGAAGTGAAAGCAGAATGAGTTTATACATCATACTGAGAAAGATTATACATCCTTAATCACCTTGAAGAGCACTTCACTGAAAAAAACATGAAATTCAAATTTGCTACAGAGTAAAGACACAATTTCCTCTATAAGGGAACAAGAATATTCTTTGCATAGCACCACAAACATCCTTTTATATAATGACGGATTAAAGCAAGTCTATTTTGGTTCTTTAAATATTGTTGGTTATTTAAATATTTTTGGGAGGAGGCAGTTTTTCTATAAACACTAATGAAACTACCTAGTATTTTGCTGTAATGCTTTTTCCCAAACCACTGTGCAGAAAGAACCTAGGATGCTGTGTTCTGCAAAATCTGCAGAAAGAAATTCTATTAACTTTGTCAAATTCTATTAACTTGGAAAATTAAGTTTGTATTAACTGAACCTTGCTGTTGATATAACTGAGTTTCTGTCTTATTCTGTCTGACTTTAATAACATTCACAGCATTCTGTTAATTCATTAACAAAAATAGGAAGGGCAATAATAGATATCTGACATTATCTTCACCAGGACACACCAGTTACATCATACCTTGCAGTGACACTCTTTCTGAATTCTACTTAAGGAAAAAAGATAAGACATTAGTACCTCTTATCTACCCAAAATAATATTATTTGGGCCTATGTAATCTACCCAAATTTCATTACTTGCTTTTGGGCTTAGAGTATCAGTTGCAGTTAAAGAAGTACTATATTATTTAATATGCTGATGTGTTACGAGCTGTATTAGTAAAGGCAAAAAAATACACCAGAAAGAAGATAGTATAGAGTGGAAGAAGTATGATATGGGAGATAACGTTATTAAAAAGGCAAAAGCAGAAATGTTGCAGTTTGAGTTCTATGAAATTATAATGCTTTCAATATATATTTAAACTTATATAAAAACCAGCAAACATTGTCAGTGACTTCTAAAGTTAAGGTAGTTCAAATAAAACCAAAATAAACCCAGCTGACATCCATTCAGTGTAATGACAAGGATATACAGCAACCAGAGGGATATTTTGAAGAAGTAGCTTGTCAGATCTTCTCATTTTAGAAAGCAATTGGAGTGAAATTCTTCTAGTAGTCAAAAATAATAGCACAAGAAGGAGCAGAGCTGAGATTCAAATTTTAGGATCTTACATCCAGTGAGAATTCATTATGTCCATTTTTCTGCTTGAAACTTGCAGTTCCCTACAGTTTTAGCTTTTCACAGTACCTGCCAATAAAGTGTTTAAAACTTTTTTGAGATACTGAGATTCTGAACTGTTTGTTTAGATCCTCAAGTACACTTTGAAACTGCATGTATTTCTGTATAAACTGCACTGTCCCACATTCTTAAAAAAAAAGCTATTGAATTTCCCATATGGAGGCAGCTTACATTCTGGATTTCTGTCAGTGAATGGATCAACAGTCCTGGGAGCTACAGACTGTAACATATTGGAAGGGGTCTTAAGTAGATTTTGCCACTCAGCAATACAATTATTCAATATGAGAGAGATTTTCCTGTCTTCGCTCTTGGTTTCTATTTCTGAACCACACTGGTACATTTCTTTGCTTGCTCTAATACTTCTGATTCTTATCACACCCTTTTTTCTTCAACACTATTAGGAGAGCAGAGTTCAGTATGGAAGTACTTTTATGAAATAAAACTACACTGCAAACTCCAGAACAGAAGAGAATCTAACCACCTCTGCCTGTAAGCAGTTACAACATATAATATATTATCCTCTTCCCAGGTAGAGAAAGAAAATCCTGCATTGGGTAAACACTCTGATTACATGGTAATACCATACAAACCCAAGCAAGATCAGCAAAAACATAACTGGGAGCAAAATAAGTATGGAACATGATGGGGAACAGAAGGCTCCTATCAGAACACTGGCAAAAACAGGACCAAGGAAAACTCACATTTGCTCCTAGTAAAGGTAGGAGATCCAGTGATTAAAGAAGAACACATAAACCTGTTTTCCCTCTCTGCCTTTACAGCTGAGGTCTACTCACAGTACTCCTTACTGCACTGAATGGCAGCCTCAGGGTCTGAAGGAGTGAAGTATTACCCACAAGAGATCACAGTAGAGAGGAGGACAATAAATTGATCAGACTGGAAACAGCAAGTCCATACGACTGCATGGGACTAAAGGATATTGAGAAAAAACATTGCTTTGAGACTGCTCTCATCTCTGAGAGATTGTACCTTTCTAGCACTACTATTGTTGCTGCTACTAAAAGTAGTTTGTTTTCAAAGAGGGAAGGGAAATGAATGAGTACTAAGAGTAAAACCTAAGACAAAAGGTTTTGTGTGTGGGACAGAATAAGCATTTATACCTCTCAAATGTCTTTTCCACTGTCTGCTGGTAGCTCACTACCACTAGTCTGTGTGATTGCCAGAAAACAGAAAACATTGTCATGATAAAAAAAAAAAAGGCACTGCAGAAATCAGCAGCAACAAAGGGTAGCCTTTGTTCTATAAAACAGCCCGAACAAAATGTTTCACCAACACTTTCTGCTGCCATTAAGAACATTAAGATTTCAGCAGCACAGAAATCTGTGTAACAAAAAAACAAGGTATGTGAGTACACGATGTTTACAGAAAACTGAACCTTTCTTAACAATTTGAATAAATCCCATCAAGAAACAAGAATACATATTTCTTTAAACCTAAATTAGAAATATCCAGAAATTTTGAAAGTACTAGAGACTGAGAAAATAGGCAGATTCCTAATCATGCGTGCGTTCAACATTCCTCTTCTCTCTTAGAAAAGATCTCATGTCTGAAGTTCTGACAAAAACTGGAGTATCTACAGTACTGACTTACTACTGAAACTGAATAAATTTACTTTTTTCCAGGTGATGATTGTAATGTACATAATTTACTTAATACTAAGCTTTTGTTAATAATGAAATTGTGCTATACATTTAGGTGCTTCAGTGCTGTATCAGTGGGGTGGGGCAGGGGCTACAGCACTCTTTAGAGAGAAAGGATGGTGAGCAGAAGAATAAAATGCCAAAAATGAAAAGCATCAAAACAGTTAAATTATAAATAAACAAAAAGATCTAGGAAATAATATGCAAATAAAGACCTGCTGTTTTAATGAAGACATAGGAAAGAAAAAAAGACAACCCTCTTTAGAGAAAAAGTGAACTTGATATCCATTCATATATTATGCATGTCATCACAGTGTAAATATCACATATATGTGGTATATAATTAGCCAATTTTTATACAGTTCACATTTTTGCATGCTGCCTTCTCAGCACCCAGCATAAAGAATAATTATTATATATTGGCTAGATATTTCTACAAAATCTGAAATATTTGTCAAAAGTTGATAGATTTTTGATTGATCTGTGTAAATTAATTGTCAACTGGCAAATGTTTAACCCAACTACCCAAAGTAGTTGGGTTAAAAAAACCCCAACTTTTAAGAACTAATACACAAAGTGAACAATCCTGCATTGCTCTAAAGGTATTTCAAGGGTCATCAGTGTTTGGCATTGAGACATACTTCATATAAAGCATTATTTCCTGAATTTAAAAGAATCCTTTCTTGCACAACTGAGAACTAACATAAAAGAAAATAAAAGTATATTTTCATATGCCAGACTGTCCACAAAAATATTTCTGATAGAATGCATGAGGCCTAGCCATGTAACTGGCAGAGCTGTGTTTTGGATCTTGATTCCTTTTCATTCAGTTAAGACTTCAGAACAATCTCAGACTTAAGTTTCATTTAAGTATTATGACAAAAAAGTGTATATATTTTATGTACAGGAATCTTTTCACCTTTTTTATCCAATGATGTTCTGGTTTGTACCAACTTACATCAGTTGACAACTTTATACTTTTGAAAATTCCACTCAATTAATTAGGAATCAAATATAACTTCAGCTTCCTAAGTGTAAGTGTGAGCAATTGTAATAATGTTCTAAATTTAATAATTAGAACAGATAATTCACAAGAACAGAAAAAGAAAAAAAGAGTGATTGTTGCTTACCTAAACTTCAGCAAGGCTTTCAAGGCAGTGTTCCACAGCAATCTCACAGCCATGTCCTAGAAATGCAGCCTGGATGGATGGACTGCACAGCATAAGAAAGGCTTGTTGGATGAGTGACTCAGGGTGACTCAGGGTCAACACTGGAGCATATACTGTTTAATTCTCCATCAGTGATCTTTCCAAAGGGATGAAAGAGATGGGGCTGCTCAGCCTGGAAAAGAGCAGGCTCTGAGGAGACCTTATTGCAACCTGCCAGTATTTCAAGGGTGCTTATAAAAAGGGGGAGAGTGAGTTTTTATACAGACAGGTGGCAAGAGGACAAAGGGGAATGGTGTTAAACTTAAAAAAAAAAAAANATTGATTTAGAATAGATGTGAAGAAGGACTTACCTTCTGTGAGGGATGAGACACTGGAACAGATTGCCAAGGGAGGTGGCAGATGCCAGATCCCTGAAAACATTCCAGTTCACATTGGTCGGGCTCTGAGCAACCTGATCTAGTTGAAGATGTCCCTACTCAGTGCAGGGGGTTGGACTAGGTGACTTATCTGTTAGTTCTACCTTTGTTGCAACTTCAGTCTTTATAGATCAAGGAGATTTTTTTAATAGTTCCTGACATGTTTTGTTCTATCACACACATGTCTGAAAAGAAATGAGTTATTTAAAACTAAACTGTACTTGTTTTGGAAAATCAGAATGATGAAACTGAAATAAAATAACCAGTTAAATGTTACAGAGAATATTAAAAATTGCATGAATTATGAACATGTACAAAACAAATATGAAAACCTTTAGACCAGCTGTTAACTAGCATTTCAAAGCCAAATGAAGTGAGTTCATAGAATAATGCACCAGATGGAAGAAATATGTATACCCAGGGAATAACTGTTTCTTTAGCTGCAATTCTAGCTTACTTTAAGACACATACTTATCACCACTGAAGGAAACTTCTTCACTCTGTGTAACACCTTGAAATAATGTAGTATTTTTTAGGTCTTTGTAATTTTTACTTTTTTTTTTCCCTTCAGTGTACAAAAGAGGAAAGTAGTATGTAAAAAAATAAAAACAAAGTTGAGGTATCTAAAAAAAATCCTATATGCTTTCTTATTTATCTTATGTTTGCATGTGATCAAATATTATATATATTATTTAATCATAAATTCATAAAGGGGTCCTTATAAATGAAACCAACAGTTTTTGACTATAGTTTCTGTTCAACATTGATTATTTCTTACATTTGGATTATTTTGGATGTGCAGAACTATACGGTAATTACTTTAATTAGCAACTATAAAGGATATGTCAGGAAACATCTCCAGTACATGCTTAAATACAAGATACATATGCTGAAAATGGTGCTGTCAAACAACATATTTAACTGAAACCTGACAGAGAAAGTTGTACCCATATGAAATGTGCTAATAGTTTGATAGGAAATAAAGATGTTGCAAATTAGTTCATTAACACACAACAGAAGGATATTTTAGTATTATTTTTCTCCAAATGCTTAGGAGATTGACAAAGAGCATTGGGTTTGTGAGGTAAGGTTTTGGTAGTGGAGGGGTCACAGGGGCAGTTTCTGTGAGGAGCTGCTGGAATCTTCCCCCAAGTCTTATAGAGCCAATGCCAGCCAGCTCCAAGACTGACCAAGGCTGGGCCCAGCAGGGACTGAGGCAGCACCTCTGGAATAACAGCTTTGAGAATGGGAAAGAAGTTATTGTTCAGGAGCAATCGTAGCCAGAGAGGGGATGATTGAGAACATGCCAGAGGAACAACTCTGCAGACACCAAGGACAGTGCAGAAGGCAGGGAGGAGGTGCTCCAGGCCATGGAGCACACATTCTCCTGCAGTCCATAGTGAAGACCATGGCAAGGCAAGATGTCCCCCTTTAGCCCATAGAGGTCCATGGGGGAGATATTGATATCTGCCTGCAGCTTATGGAGGAGCCCACACTGGAGCAGGGAGGAGTGTGAGGGGTCCTCCTCATGAAAAGGTAGCAGAGGGAGAGACAACGTGTCATGAACTGAACACAACCCCCATTCCCTGTCCTCTGAGCCACTGCAGAGGAAGATGTTGAGAAGCAGGAATAAAGTTAGGCCCATGAAGAAGAGAAGGGTGGGGGAAAGGTGTATTAAGATTTGGGTTTCTTTCTCATTATCCTTCTCCAATTTGAATGGTAATAAATGCAACAATTTCCCCCAAGTAGGGTATGTTTTGCCTGTGATGGTAGTAAGTGAGTAATCTCTCCCTTCCCTTATTTTGGTCCACAAGCCTTTAATTATATTTCCTCTTCCCTTTCCAGCTGAAAAGGGGAATGTTAGAATTACTTTGGTGAGCACTTGGAATCCAGCCACGGTCAATACTATCATATACATAGAAATTAATTTTTCTACTTGTGAAATCTATACATGGCCCTCAGATGCTGCAAATCCATCTAGGCCGTGATTTACAAAACCTTAGGATACTGATTGTTTTCTGGTGCTCTAAGTGCTTTAGACCAAAGCTTTTCCACATTAATTTTAGCAAATGTGGGCATATACTAAGAAATATTACTCATGTGCATATATTGCTTTATCCTAAATCTCAAGACCAAATCAAATTAATCATTATTTGGCTTATTTTTCTGTGGGGAAAAAGATGCTTTCAAAGATATAACTTGATGATAAAAACTACAGAAAACAGAGTATGATGTAGACATCAAACACTAATGTACTTTCTCTCAGCATTTTGTTCAATGGAGCATGAATTCCTTTGTTGTTGGTATAAGTTCTAATGTTGCAGTAAGATGAAGTTAGTACCCAATGTATAGAGATTAAAAAAAAAAAATGCGTTTCTTTGTTTTGTGCTATGACTGTAATGATTTTGCATAATCACTGCAGCAAGTTGTGGAAGAGACAGAAAATTAATAAAACCTGCCGACTGCACAGAGGATAAAATCATTGCTGTCAATTTTCAGCTGTGCTGTACTAGGTTATTTACTGCAAAAACAGAGGATGTTTAGCTCAGATGCAGGCAGAAAATAAAGGCCTTCCAAGTCCAGATGTCTTAATTCTGATGAAAAGATAAAAGTTGAATTTTGAAGTGTTAATATCTTACTTCTAAAATATTTTAATTATAATTTTTCACCCCCTAAGGCACTTCCCTTTCCTGTTTTCTTTAAAGCAACCAGATGGTTGAAACTTGTGGAACAAGAGCTATTTGCACATTTCAATGCTCAGTCTTTACAATATTCTGTAGAAAACACCACACTGTTACTTAAGAAGACAGTAGTAATTGCACATACAAAAATACCATTGTGGAAAGGGAGGTAGCTAAGAACCTGACAGTTAAATTCATTTCTCCTCTCCTTGCAGACTAGAGTGCAAATCCTTGCTTAGGGAGTAATAAAGCAAAGCTTGCTTGCCTTAACAACCTGTAAGAGACTTCAACAGAAGCTAGTACAGCAATAACACGAAGGTGTAAGAAGAATTTTCTAAACTAGTCTAAAATCTACAGAAACACTGTCAGTAGTGCCAAAGTCACATGCAACTAGCATAATAATCAGATCAGTGTGAGACCCTCTCTGTAGTCACAGCTGCAGTGCATAGGGAGATAAAATTTATTTATACAGTCCTTAAAAACATAAAGTCTTTAAAAACATAGGTAGGCAGCATCTTGAACTGAGCCCTGGTTCATTCCTAGATTCAGAACTATCTGTGATTTGGAAACAAGCAACATTGCTAGGAATTGTCAGAGCTGTATTTGTACTTGCCATGAATGAATGTTTTGGGCTGCTCAAAGAACTGGCAGCAAAGGTATTGGCAAAAGCGGGTTTACTATAAAAGTGAAAGCATGAGGAAGTTTGTTGGCAAGGTGCACTCTATTACTTACTAGATGGTGAAAGCACACAGGGAAAAATCAGGCTAAAATCTGAAATCAATAAATCTAAAACTAAATGAACTACATAGAGTCAGGGATGGAAAGGGTTGAGGATAAAAAAGAGTAAGGGAGACCCATTGAGCCACAAGGTTCAGAGTGGACCCTCTTGCCAAACTTTGCTCTGGATTTGACAAACAATTTAGACCAAAAGGTTTAAGCAGCACCTATACTTAACAGCACCAAAGTGATAGCTGAATTTACACAATTTAACCAAATATGCTGTAGACTTGACTACAGCACAACAAAAACTCTCTTACAGGCCTTACTTGCTTACAAATCTAATATATTTAAGAATCTAAGACAGTAACATTCATAGTACAATTGCTATGTCAAATTCACATACCCACAGACTAAAGGAGTATGTACAAAACTCCACAGTGAGCATTCAACAGCAGACCTCCAAGTATTGCAAACTTGGGAGCTCCCTATTGTCACCCTGATCTTTGGCCTTCTGATGACTGTTTACGTATTTCTAGTAGAGTCTCTCACGAATGTACCATAAACAAGTAAATTGTTTCCATACCAGTCTGTAATGGACTGGTAAACTGACCACTAGGGTAAAAAACATGTTCCTCTCATCTACCAATCCTTAATCAAATCCCAAATTCTATTTAAATCCCAAAATGATAATAAACTCTCTCTTTCTCTGCTCACCTCTGAACCTGAGTGGTACAGTTCTTTCGTGTCCCTACCGGTGACACCCTATCTCTGAGAGGCATCCCACCCAGAGGGAGTTTGCTGGTCACAGCCTGCTGCAGTCCAGCAGAGCTCAAAAGGTCACACTTAGGGCCACTGTTGATAGGGCCACAAGAAAGTTGGCTGTAGTCAGAGCAATTTTCCATCCTGGCCTCAATCCGGGTCAGTAACTTTCTTTGAACATTTGATAACAAAAATGTTGTTCCACTTAGGTTGTTACTCAGGCAAGAAAAATAGGTTTCCAAGGCTGTTCGTTAAAAAGCAGGTGCTCATTAGACAGCAGAAGCTCCTGGCAGCAGACAGTGCTTCTGCTGAGCTCAAGAGGAGCTTAGGCCAGGTGCTGTTTGTCAAGACCGAAGCCTAATGAGCATGTCTGAGATAATAGTGCAGCTCAAGGAAAGGGGGGAATGCACCACCAAAGCACCTAACTTCAGTCAAGAAGTAAAGTCCAACTTCCTTGCTACTCACCAGACAAGCAAAAAGTCTGTAGAGGACCCTAAGTTTTATCTTGGTCTAACAATTTTGGAAAAAAAAAACAAAACAAAAAACCAACAACTATTTTTCACACTATTCGTAGAACAACTATACAAAGTCAGCCTTTGGAAGGGAGGTGGAGAAGAAAAATAATATAGCTATGACCACATCATGATTTGGATGTGAGCTTTGTCCTTATAGAACAGCCAATAATTTTAAATTAACTTTACAGTCACTCAGATAAAGGTCATATATATCCTCAGATATACATGTTTAACGCAAATGTTCAGGCATTGCAAATAATAGCTGGGTCTATGCTATCCTTTCACATGAGAACACAGGCTTACTCCCTGCAGCATGCATGACTGACATCCATCCCTGACCACATATTCCATTGCACGATGCTTATTTTAATGTCACTCAACAAATGTAGGACAAGTCACCAAGGCTCTTTCCAGACTGTATTGATGTTACGTTTTGCAGTGTAGTATGAGATGCAATCTGCCAGACAGGGGCATCAGGCCTGCTATAAAATGAGGAGATGGTCTAAATCTCACTGTGCTGCTTTATTCCCAGTCCCAGGATGCAGAATAGGTTAGTCTAAATCAAGCCTGCACTACCAGCTGCTATTGAGTCCTTTGTGAGGTCTAAGCTCTCTCTGCACTGGGAAAGGTAACCAGAAGAAGGGGGACTGTAGATGTATGAAGAAATACAAATTTTTCCAGGCACATACTTCTTAAAAATAGTGGGGTTTTTTGGGTTTTTTTTCCTGTTCATTCTCTCAGGATTTAGCAGTATCCCTATGAAAACTTTCTGGCCTCCTGTGTGACACCTACTACCTCCACTCCACCCAAATTCCTCTGATGAAGCAATGGCCAGGAGTAACACTACATATTTTCATCACAAGGAACAATGTTAATGAAAATCTAATCATAAAGGAGTACAAAAGCCTCAAGAGTGCCATGATATTTTCTTTAGAAACATCAGAGGACATGGACCAAAGAGGCTGGTGTAATGCTAACTGTGTCCCATTGAAATATCACCTTCTTTCTGGCAAGGGAAAAAAAATAAAGAAAACCAGAATAAAACATATTATCCTCCCCCCTCAAATTATTCACATTACACCTATTCCAAACCAAAAGGGGGAGGGGAAAAAAAGAAAACAACCAAACAAATAAAAAATAATAATAATAATAAAAAAACCCCCAACTTAATCCCATATAATTTCATGGATCACAAATTCAGACTAGAGGAACTCAGGTGGTCCTGAGTCCAACCACCCAAAGACAGCAAGGCCAGCTCTGAGGTCAGGCTGATTGCTTAGGGTTTGATCCAGTCTGGTCTTGAAATGACAGCGACTGAACCATCTCTCCCACTCCTTGACTGCAGTTAGGATGAAAATATCTTTATAGATAATCAAAATATCTTGTGTCCATGATATAATTTCTTGTGTCCATTATAATCTCCTCTGTCCATTATATTTGTGTACATTATAGCTTTTTCCTGCCGTGCAAAGAGCCTGCAAAGCACTGTTTGCATGCCTGCAAAGAGCCTGATATATTTTACATGCATTTCATGTGTAAAAAAAGTTGTATAAAATATAGTGAAGTTTTTGAAATACAGGCTGAAACTTTGACATTTTCAGCATGTGAAAATAGAGTAAAGAAGTATCCCACCTTGCCTGTCCATTAAGTTTTAAGAGACACTCCCTGGCTTTTGTAGTGTCCCTGACCCAGCAAGAATACTTGGAAAGAATCAGTTAAAGCTCCCCAGGAAAGACAAACAGACAAGAGCCAAATTTCTGAAGACAAATTTACCTGGCTTAAATATTCAACTCTTCAGAAATAAAAGCATTTACAAGCACTTTAGCTTGAGGTCAGAACTGCTACATAGGAACCTTTGAAGCTTTTTGATAACCCAGACATTCTCTTGAGTATCTTTTTTGGTTTAAACCTGAGGTCCATTGCAAGAGAAAAACAAAACAAAACAAAACAAAAACAAACAAACAAAAAAAAAACAAAAACAAAAACAAAACAAAACAAAAAAAACACAGCAACAATCCTACATACACTTGGTGCAGACATTTGTTAGAACTTCACATACATCCCTTTCTCAGAATAGCCCTTTAGGCTCTTCATAAATATTAATTTACAGAGTACCCAAGAGGCTTAGAATTTTTTGTTGTTGTTGTTGTTGTTGTTGAAAAACGAAGACAGACAGAACACCTATTCCCAACTTCACAAACAAAATCTTCAGCAGAGCAAGAAACTAAACTTACATGCCTTACTTGCTTAGGCAAATTCTAGTTCAACAGCTTCTTTTCTCTCCACACCAGTCTACTACTCAGTTGGCACAATCTTTTGGAGACCTTAGTTTAAATGTTGACAAAGAGACAGGATCAGGAAAGAGTGCTCAGCGGGGAGACCAGAGGCCATGCTTGCCAGAAAATGGTTGGTTACCATGCAATACGGACTCCAAAAAAAAATTTCAGACAAAAACCAAATGTTCATCTGATCACTCCAGAATATGCAAGCCAGTTGTGGGGGTGGAGTTGATTGTAGTTCGTTTGGCATTTCTGCAAGTTTTTTGCACTAGAACAGGTGGTTTGAAGTTTCTTGCAGTTTGTTTGGGGTTTCTGCAAGTTTTTTTCACTTGAACAGGTGGTTTGAAATTAGAAGAATAGACATCAGCATTTTAAAAATTCAATACAAATCATTATAATAAGAAAACCTCATTCTATTCTAGGTTTTTCTGCTGATATAAACAAAAAAATATAGGCATGTTATTACAAAGGTTTGCTTTTCTAATTAAAAAAAAAATCTGTATATGGAATTTTACTTCTGTTCTTGCTTAACTTTCAGAGAAAAAGTTATAACCAGCCATTGAGAGAAAAAAAAAAGTTTCTTGATAAAATAGTGATAGCTAAGTTCATTTACTATTGACAGAGTGTTTTGTTTTCAAAATTTTTCCACACATTCATGTGAAAGTGAGATAGCACCATGTGTGCCAGTCTTTCACCCTCACTAAGGGATTTTTATTCTGAGGGCTCTTCTTAGAATTATACAGTTGATATTTTCATGCTTAGCAGATGAATTAGAGATGGAAAATGCTTATCTTGGTATAACTTGCTTCCCTCCTCAGCTGGACAGGAAAGAGAAAACATGATGAAAAGCTTGCAAATCAAGATAAAGACAGGAAGGGATCACTCATCAGTTAGTCATGGGCAGAACATCCTCATCTTAGGGAAATTAGGTTAGGTTATTGCCAATCAAATTAGAATAGGATAATAAGTAATAATAATAAAAAAAAATTAAAACCCTTTCTTCCCATTTCTCCCTCTTCCCAGGTTTAACTTCATTGCTGATTTTCCTACCTTGTTTTCCCCCAGTGGCACGGTAGGGCACTGAGTGCGGGCTGTGGTCAGTTCAGCATATGCTCTCTGCCACTCCTTCCTCCTCAATGGAAGGACTTGTCACACTCTTCCCCTGCTTCAGTGGGTAGATCCTCACCCATGGGGTGAGTCCTCTATGAACATCTCAAATGTGAGTCCTTCCCATGGGCTGCAGAATGGGTCCCTTCCATGGGGTGCAATCCTCAGGAACAGGCTGCTCCAGAGTGGCTCGCCCGCAGGGTTACAAGTCCTACCAGAAAACCTGCTTAAGCCTGGGCTTCTCACAGGCCCACAACAGAATTTAGGCATCCACCTGCTCTCTTTTGGGGTCCTCCAAGGGCTTCAGGTGGATCTCTGCTACACCATGGATCTCCATGGCTGCAGGGGGGACAGTCTTGGTCTTCACCACAGCTTCAGTGCCTGAAGCACTTCCTCCACCTCCTCCTTCACTAAGCTGGGTGTCTGCAGAGCTGTTCCTCTCATATATTCTCATTCTTTTCTGCTGTTAGTATTCTGACAGTAGATCGGGGTTTTTTTCCTACTACTGTCTCTGATGGGCTCAGCCTTGGCTAGTGTTTCCACTGCTTTTGTTCTTCTTGGCTGATATCTGGGAGTCAACAAAATTCCTCAGTACTTCAGTGCAGAAATGCAACATTTTAAGTATCGTAAAGTGTTTTAAAGTTTCTGAACTCTCCAAAAGTTCTCTGTTGCTTCATTCTAGAGAATATCATCAGTGTAACACCAGAAAGCAGTACACAAATTTGCAGAACAACAGCAGCAACTTTCAAGTAGGTTTCAGACAGGATTCTAATTGCTCTATAAGTATCTGTTAAAATAAAATAAAGACTCTAACATATACAACAACTTTCTCAAAGAACTTAATCTCTTTAGGTTAAAGTAAAATTACTAAAATTATTAAAATAACTTCTTCTTGAACAAAAATCTCCATTAGGCACCCCTCTGCTTTTAGTATCCATTAGCAGAGAAAAATCTTCACATAATGGCAAATCTGAAAGTTTTTACTTGGGTGTTTTTTACTTGGGTCTTTAAGCAGTGTACTGACTTTCAGTCTTATAGTTTAATTTTCTCCCTTCCCTAACAGCTTTGCTATGCAGAGGAACACTTTTTTCAATGAGGGGAGGAAGAGTTGGTCTAAATATATATGCACACACACATATACATTTACATGCCTTATACACAGATAATTTATATTGAAACAGCCATCTCTGCCCACTGTTTGGACAATCTAGCATAATGGTGAGTTACAGGTATTCATACATGTATTTTGCAGATACAGTTTCTTGTTCCTCTATTCTCATTTTACGCCTCTTTACAAACAGTATATTTTGAACAATCATATAAGCAAAAAATTAGGTTGCATTATTACGAGACATGTAATTTCAGTTTATTAAAAGAACATTTCTGAAGATTCACACCCCTGTAGGCAACAGCTGGTGATAGAAAAGGAGCAGCTGGTGGTTTTCAACAGCTGGTGACAACAACCATTGATGAGAGATACTACATTTTTTGATAAAAAAGAAAAACACTAATACTGCCTCTGAGCACTGAGACAACTACACTGGCAAAATGAATCAAAAAAGGTTTGCTTGCCTTATGGATTCAGGGCATGTCTACCACTGGTAGCAAAGTATGAACTGACAAAAAACCCAACAAAACACAAAAAAAAAACAAAACAAAACAAAAAAAAGGAAAAAAGGAAAAAAAAAAAAAAAAAGAAAACATCAAAACAAACAAAGGAACTAATTTGAATCCAAGGTTCCCACACCTTGCACTATTACACAAACAAACTTCCTTAGGAAGGGTTTTCATGCATCTGATAAGTCCTGATAAATTTGCAGGATAAGGTTCCCTGNCCTTACCAAAGTTTCCAAAGTTCTGCAACCTCTTTTGAAGGTTCTCAGACTACACCTTGCCATTTCCTCACCCTCTGAATGGAAGATCAGTAATGGATAGTAGTCTGTGGGCCACACCAGGCTTAATGGTGAAATCCTTACCCCATGGCGGCAGCAGGTTGGGCCCTACTGGTTGGGCCCATATGGCCCAACTTCTTGGTTGACACTGGGTACACTCCTCCTTGCTGGAGGATGAAGAGAGGATCCCCTTGATCTTGAATTGTTTTTGGTAGCTGCTCCTACTTTAGGGAGGCCCGAGCACAGTCCCACCAGTCTATCCCCCTCTCTGATTCTCTGATGCTTCTCAGCCTTTCTGCTTCATTTTGTATCTCCACTAGGCTGAGCATCTTGTCCACCTGGTCACCTTTGATGCAACTTCCAGCACTGCTACAATCCACTGAGAGGCACAGATATTTCCTGTAGCCTGAATGCCTACACGGAGTTTTGCATGCTTTTCATGCTTTTTTGTGATCTCTCTCTGGGTTGTTGCATCTTTTTTGACAGCCTTAGACAAGACCTCAGAGTTGACATCATATTTGAGCTCTCCTGGGGAATGTAAGGACCAGCAACTGAGCTGGTCTGCTTTTGCTGCTGTACCTTACCCTGCCTGTGCAAATGGACTACCACTTTCACTCCCTGAGCACCAGTGAATCACTCTCAGATGCTCTTGGAAACACCCCTTCTTTGCCTGACTGGCTGACAAGGTGTGCCAGGTCCTGAGGGGACCCTGGGCTGCTGCTCCAGTTAACATTTAAATAATAGTAACCCAAATTCCTAATATCACAAGGAACATGGGAGAAAAAGCATGCCTCCTCAAAGTTTCCATCCCTTTTGTGGCATATTTTTAATCCACAGAAAGCAATTTAGTCTATAATTAACATCTTAAAACACCCATCTTGTTAGTATCGGCCCACGTGCTCTGCCTTTTAAGACCTAATCTGCCAGCCAAATAAATTTTTAAAAAACAAACAAACAAAGAAATTACACCTTTCATGGGTTAAAACAAGCAAAAGAAATAAAGGTTAACTAAGAGTGTGTAAAAAAGCAAGCTATTACTACTGGTAAAATGTCATTCTTTTGGAGCATGGATCCAAGCCAAGTTGTGTCTTGTCAAGCTTAGCCAGCCTGAGCTGTGGTGGGACAGGCTGGGTGCCCGGGCTCTTGCTGCATGACGGGATAGAACTCTTCAACAGAGAGTTGGGCTGTTCTGTTCTTCCCAACAGACATGGAAAATTCACTGTTAAAAACTGAGTGCTGCAGTGATGCTAGTGAGATCCCAGTCTGAAGGTAAAGGGCTTCTGAGAGAGGAAACACGGCTCCCGTGGCCTAGGGGAGTTCCAACACAGGTACAAGCAGCTATGATCTCATTGCAGCCCACATCTTCCCTTCTCCAGAGACTTCTCTACCCATGGTCCTCATCCTCCAAAGGAATATTTCAAGCACAACAGTCATACTGTAATACAGCTCCTAGAGCTGGAGATGACTCCCCATCAGAAACAAATACACCCTGAATATTGTTCCCATGCCCTGCCCATGCGCTGAGACTCTACTGCCATTCTGATCTCTCATGCTCCCAGACATAAATAGATTTCAGCAGTGCCCTACTTGGCTTCCTGAAGGCTCTCAGGAGCCAGGACTGTATGTTGAGTTGCTAATCACCCTCCATAGGACTCTCTAAGTCGTACCAGTAATCCCTCTGCTGTACCCTGGCCACATGGTATTCCAGAATCTCATTAGGAGATTTAGTGGAAGTGAGACCAAAGGAAAGCTGTTCCACCAACTAAAACAAACCAAGGACTTCGGTTTACATGGGGTGCCCACTGTCAGATTTCAGCACAAAGGAGACACAGATTTTAGTCTCTAGAGGAGACTCTGGACTAGGTATCCCCCTAAACTGAATGGGGGGAGGAGGGTAAGAGGTAGTATGTAAATGACAATGCAATTTGGGAGAGAGCAGAAAAGGTCAGAGTATGTTTAGAGATACTTTGTAATCTCTATGCTACATCCTGTATTTCCCTGATCATCCCTGCACTGCAAGTGCACAGCAAATGTGCCCCCATACTGGCCAGAGATGATCCACATTCACACACACCCCACTGAGTTGGAAGCAGGATTCCAGGGGAACCTCAGTCACTCCTTCTGCAGCACAGATAAGGCTGCACATCAGCAAGATGTGAGAGCACCAGAATGAGCTCCAGATGGGAGCTGATGAAGCAAAGAAACTCAGACAGGCTGCAGATGGTTGTAGACATGGAGCAGAGGCCTCTCAAGGTGCTGAGGGAGGCTCAGGCAAGGCAGGACAAGGAATGGGACACTAAGGAGGTCTGCAAGCTTACTGTGAGCCACTGGAAAGTTTGAAAATCATTCATACTTGGATGTTAGGACTAAGGATACTGTTCAGGTGGTGGCATTCATGTGTGAGCAGCCCAGGGGCACACTGTCTACAGCAGAGCCTTTATTGCTTGGATTATGCGGCCGAATGTCACCACCAAGGATGCTAATACACAAACTGGCAATCATGTGTGTCTGAGAAAGCCTTGCTGGAATGGGCAACCGTGGTGTTGCTGTCACAGCCTCACTTGGTGATGCTCCAATACCCATAGCAGCCAAGAATCCTCAGACATGCCTTCCTACACCTACCTACATCTTAGCCATCCCACAAGAGTGAAGATTAGGGTGCTGCTACATGCTCTGCAGTTCAAAATCTCCTGCATCCATCATGTCAGGGCTTGCTCCATAGTTCAGGAGGGGTTGGCTCCCTCCCCTGGTTCAATTGCAAGTCACTTATTTTGGAAATATTTTCAGATATCTTTCAGGACAGGACACAATCTTAACACTCATTCCCCTCTAAATCATCTGGGGACAACTCATGAAACCAAAGAAAGACAATAAAAGTGAACTACTCAAAACTCACTCAGTTGTAAAGGTCAACTCATGTGGTTGGAAAGGACAATGTTATTTTTCAGAAAACCTTAGCCATTTGAAAATTTGTCTGCTCCAAATCAAAAATAAAAAAAAAAAAAAAAAAAAAAGAAAAAAAAATAGAGCAGTTGCATTATTTTCTCCACACGATTCTACAAAAAGTTCCACTGCAAAATTTCAAAATTACTATATTCTACTGAGATATTATGATAGCCTCAAAGTAGTGCCATTGTGACAACTCACATTTTAATGTATAATTATGTCAAATAGTTATCATTGTGCAGACCACAGAGATTAAATATTAATTTTGCCTTTACAATATTAGAAAAGATGTATCAGTAAATACTTTTTTCTTTGTGTTTCTATACACACATAATATATGTGCAGATATATATACATACATTAACAAATCTCTACATATCTCTACACAAACATATCTCTACAAAACTCCATTAAAATATGTTAATTTAAAAACCATGGCATTTACTGATGAAAAACTATTTCAATGTGTTTGTTTGTTTGTTTGTTTTAAGAAAGCAATTTGTTTCTATAATTTTGTGATTCAGATATACATCCCTCCCCCAACTGCCCCTCCAGTGTCCACTCAGCCTGCATCAATATTCATATCTCTCCCTAATCATAAGATGAGCTCCCTGAAGGCCTATAGTACTTAGGTTCTCTTTATATGACCATTAAAATAGATAACTGGTTTTGCCATTAAGTGTCTCTCAGCCTTCTGTGTAGTTATGCAGAAGTGCTTATGATCCAGTTCCTAACAGGGAATCCACTCTGACAGAGCCCTAGAGAAACATTTGGGGTACTAGCTTGCCAATAATGCTTAGAAGCAGAAAGTTAAGTGAACAAAGTCCTTCAGTGAAAGTTAATTTAGCTATAACCTTGAGTCAAAACCTTACTGAAGAAGTACATTAGGAAGAAATCTTAGCTTAAATTAATTCAACCTGAAAGCTCAATAGAGACATATTAACATTTGTAGCTAGACAAATCAAAGCAGGGAGGCTTTTGGTAGAAAGCAGCACTAATTAAGACAGAAAAAAGAACTCCAGAAATTTCTCTAACCTACAAAACTTCCAAAACCTGCAGTGGAGCAAACAAAATGATATTTTATATCAACAAAGATCAACCAGTGAAAGCTTTTTTTAACAGAACTGTTTTCATAAAGACAATCCTCTATTTTTCCTTCTTTCTTTCCATTTCTTCCTCTGCTTATCCCTGTTTCAAGCAGATTTTCATCTCACTCACTTTGCCCTCCTTTCTTTCTAATTTCATATGTTTCACCTGCTCTGCAACTCTCCTGCATGAAGCCTCTCTAATGGTAATCAACTCAGTGATAACAAACTTTCTTATTGTAACCACAGAGATATAGGACAGCCATCTGAGGGCTATTATAAGCAGATATAGGACAAAAGGTAACAAGGTCTTCACACCCCTCTAATTAAAATAAAAAGTCTTTTCTCTGAGAGCTTTGATGTCTAAGATGCTCATGCTTATATTCAAACCTATTAATTTAAACCAGAAGAACATGGCTGAAGGCTGGAATGTTTTCCACCGGTGATTTGTGAACCCATTCTGTCACTGTTTTTGTTAAAAGCTCAGTTCCTTTTACTTCAGGACCTCCTATTTAGCTCCAGCTCTCTCAAAATTTAAATAAACCAAATTTTGAAGTTAAACTTTTGAGATTATCCTATGAAAATAATTGCAAGGACAAATAAATTCCAGTGCTACATCAGAATATTACTGATTTGTGTTTTTAAAGCATAATCATTAAGTGTCAGCTATGAAGAAACTATTATTATTCACTAGTAATAATAGTTATTATTATTAGTGAATAATAATAGTGATTTTATACAGATATTAAATGGTTGTTTCGTGTAGTTTCTTTTGTTGCTGCTACAAGATTGAAGTATAAGCAATGTTTTTGGATCTTCACAGTATTTCAAATACTGCTTTTATGAATGTTACATACCTCTTTAATATTAAAGAACCTACCATCTAACATGGAATAGACTCCACCAAAAAAAGTCTCCACCACAGGAGCAGCAAATTAATGAAGTTTGACTTTCATTAAATTACAAGTTACTATGTGATGCCAAAAGGGTATAATTTCTAGTCCCCTAAAACCTGATAATTAAAACAGAACTATATAAACTGTATAAACCAATGCAATTAAGCCTACATATAAAGAACATCAGAGTGGAAAAAAATATGCACAAATACATTGTTAAATTGATGTTTATATCAATTTTTCTGAACCAGTTCAGGACAACAAAATTGGTGATTACAGTTATTATAATCTCTGGCTAGTAAGATGACATTTTAAGTAATAATAACTATTTCAAGCCTATCTTGAATATTGAAACAAATTTTTTGTTTTTTTACTTTAAAATCTGAAGTCCATATCATACACCTAGATCTTTTACATTGCTAAAATATTAGTTTTCATTAATTTAAAATTTATCTGCTTAATCCACTTCCTAAAAAGTCCTGTGTTAATTTCCAGAGGCAACCCTGCTTCAGCATAGTGCAGATGTACTCAGCAAAGACCAGAAAATAACATCAGCTAGTCCAGAACCCACCGGAGCAAAATAGCATAATTTCATCACATGAAAACAGAAAAATATCACTTGGTTATAAGGGCAAAACATTGAAAGAGAAAGATTCTCAAAATCTGAGCCAAACACTGTTTGCTAATTAGAATTAACTCACTTCTGAAATCATATTCCATCTTGTACTATGAAACACTACCCTCAAAGCACGTGAACATAAGAAGGGAAAGAAACCTCAAGAGCTCAGTTTGTAAAGGTGTCTAGAAGCATGTCTTGAAATCAGAGAAACAGTAAAGAATAACTAAGGCAAAGCCCTGCAGGTGTTTGGAACATCTATTTCCTTAGGAGACTTCTTTCTTCCCTCTAGTAGGAACTCTCATAGCAACAATCATACACATTTTACTCACTGAGAAGTTTTGTTTTCTGCTTTTGTAATTTGGGTTACAAAATCATCTTTGTTAAGAGACTATCTCGGATATTAACTCTAAGATGGGAATGGCTGCATTATTTAAATTGTTGCATTATCAGTACTGCAGTTAGTATAGGTACCGATAAACTAAATATGAACTTGCAATTCAAGTACCATTTGCCTTAGTGTAGCTGCAACAAAAGGGATGGTTGTTCACATGCCTAAAAAAATAAAAAAACTTTAATATGTGAAAAGGATTTTGCTCCAGCTGAATGGCCTTTCCTAGAAGTGAGAGCCACCCAGCAATACAATCTGGAGTAGTTAACTGGTGGATAAGAGTACCTTATTCAAGGTTCCTGGAACAGCTTCAAAACCGATTTTCACGGTTCTGAATCTGTTGGTTCTGAATCCAAACAAAAACAAATTTAACTTTTGCTGTTGCTGGTTCTGTAAAGCAAGTTTTGTTTGGAAAAGTTTCCTACACAATTACTAAACCTGGTAAGGCAAGCAATTCTTTTCTTTTATAACATGCAATAAAACTTCTATTTTTTTTCTCCCCAATAACTGGTTTCAAAGAGACACAAAATTTCTCTGAAAGAGAGTAGATATTTAGGAAGACTGCAGCATCAGAACACTTGTATCAAAAAAAAAAACAAAAACAAAAAATGCTTCTCTAGGTCAGAGATCTACTGAAAGTAGTGAAGGAATAAATATAAATTCAGGAAGAGACTCATTTCTTCTCTCTTGTAATCATTGAAGCTAATATTGCTTCAGCAAATTGAGAAGAATTTCTAGGCCATGATATGGTATTCCCCAACAGAGATACAGTGATCATTAGTAGTATTGTGTCTTTTCAATTCTAAAGTCTGATTTCAAAGTATTGAATATAAAGATTATATGCACCAAAAAAAAAAAAAAAAAA
>VXBN01005694.1:85982-119110 GCA_013397395.1 Sinosuthora webbiana
AAAAAAAAAGCTGATTTTATACAATTGTGTGAAAGTACCAAGGTAAACACAGAAAAATAGAGTCCAGAATTGTTGAATTTAAATTTTCTGAATCAAAGTGGATGAAACTGTTGAAAGATATGAAATCAACAAGATAGCTCCCCACAACCTGTGTTTATTTTAACTACAGTGTCACAGTCACCTTGCCCAGAAGATATTGAGAATGATAGCATCAATCAGTGAAGAAGAAAAAAAGATCTCTTAATTGGTCTGATATATGTCAGTCAAAAAAAACAACATGTGTATTCAAAGTAACAAGAGTTACAACTTCTACATACACACACTGTTTCTATTGCATGTTTCTGCAATAACATATTGCATTGTTTATAAAGGTTCATATTGTCTAATAAATCAAAACCACTGAATAGCTGATGCTTACAAAGAACTAACTTGCTGACTGGGGTCAACAAGAACATGGTTTCAGTTAAACACTGCTATCCACTATGGTACCCGGGTACCCTGTTCTGCTCCCACTTGGCAGGTAGGAAGTGCCCCACAGTAACCACCCCACCTGGCTGCAGGGACCAGCTGTTGGTACAGATTTAAACCCAGAGGACAGCAAGGGAGAACAGCAACAGAAAAACACTCTGGGCTTCAGTAAAGCATTTTTCAGCCTGCTTGGGGTCTGAAGGGATGGACGCTGTGCAGTGTTGTTCCAAAGGACAACAGGCCCTGGAGGAACTGGTCTATCTTCAAGTACAACCTCTTCAAAGCACACCAGTTAGCCTATCCCAGCATGCATAAAAACAGGAAACAAAAGTGTAAATTCACACGTTACACAGGGATGAGTTAACAGTGTTTAAGCTTCAGGGCAGCTATTTTTCCAGTAGAAGGATGAACCTAAGAGTATATTTATTAGTGAGTCCACTGAGTGAGAACACATTTCCTGTTTATCAAATGTTAAAACATTGATTCAGATCAAACATAGTACATAAACACAGCAGTGATACAAAGCTAACAGTGGAAGCAAACAAGCAGAGAATGTGTTTTTATATCCAATAATGAAAATTCATATAGGAACTAGTGCTTGTAGGTTTTTAGGATTTTTTTTCAAGCAATTATGGCCCATCCTCAAAGCAAAAATCAAAGAGTAGAACAGTACAACTAATTCCTTTCATATTTGTTTCCTATCCTTTGCAGATCTGACTCACTGAGTCAGCTAAGATGAAAATTAGATGATAAAAAAGAACAGAATGAATTTTAAATTGTTAAATCATGTGTATTCATCAATATTTCTTTCTTCAGCTTCAAGAGATCAAATTATTTAGAAGGCACACTCAAAATCCATTAGCAGCACTTAAAAATATGCTGTTATATAAACTTCTATATAAATGTGGTAAGAATCCTATTTATAACAAGAAGTAGTTAATAACCTAATAAAAGCAAGGAAACAAAAAAGGGGAAAGTGAGCTAAAAGAAATATATCACTTTCAATTACAGTCCCAGGAGACTCCCTGGTGTTTCACTTTGACATTTTGCTATCAGCAACTTCTCTGTTGCAAGAGGGCAGTTGACTGGTTACATCCATAGTTTGTTTCGAAGCTCATCTTCCCATCTTTAAACAAAATACTTTACTTCACAATATCCTTCTAGGAGGAAAAAAAAAATATATATATGTTTTGAGGCCTATTTTTCATTTTTCTCTTTGCCTATTTAAGCCACAAGTCAATTACACATGACAGCCTCACTAACTTTGTCCAAAAATGTTAAACTTTATGATACAGATGATGCTCTAAACACTGTTTTATGACAGAGCAGTGTGGTAAACTGTAGGCCATCCAGGCAACTCCTGCAGTACTGAAGGAGTGATAGACAACTCTTCCAGAGTTGTCTACCCAGTAGAGGGGATTTGGTACTGGACATGATGGTCACCAGCACAATGGAGCTAATCAGTGACATCAATACTGGGGGCAGCCTGGGCTGCAGTGGTCAGGCATTGGTGCAGTTTTCAAAGTGTAGATGAAGCTGAACTTGGCAAGGGATGCAAAGAATAAGAGGGGCTTCTATAGGTATGTCAGTCAGAAAAGTACAGTCAAAGAAAGCATTCCCAGATGAACACAACTGGAACATTGCTAACAGTAGATGAAGAGAAGGCTAAGGTATCAACATTTTTTTCATCTCAGTCTTTACAAAAAAACCTCACTTCCCACACCTCTTGAATGGATGGATTGGGAAACTGGTGGACTGGAGAAGTAAATTCCTTCCCACTGCAAGAGGTCAGATTTTTTATTACCTGGAAAACCTGAACATATAAAAGCCTATGGGATGCCTCTCATTAGGCCCCAGAGTCCTGAGGGAACTGTCAAGCCATTCTCCGTGATATTTGAAAAGTCATAGCAGACAGGAGAAGAACCCAGTGACTGAAAATAGGGAAACATTTCACTCATTTTTAAAAGGGTCGGGAAGGGGAAACTGAGAACTTGCCAGCCTCACATCTGTGCCTGGGAAGATCATGGAACAGATTCTCCTAGGAGATGTGCTGAGGCATATAGAGGACAAGGAAGAAGTTCAAGACAGCCAGCAGAGTTTCATCAAGGACAAAACCTGCCTGACCAAATTAGTGGCCTCCATGGAAGAATGACTGCAAGAGTGAACAAGGGAAGAGCTACCAATGTTATCTATTTGGACCTCTGTATGCCCTTTGTTTTGGGTGTTTTTCCCCCACAACCTCCTTTTTTCTAAATTGAAAAGATATGGGTTTTATTAATGGACTGGTCAGTGGATGCAGAATTGGCTGTATAGATGCAGCCAGAATGCAGTAGTCAACAGCTCAATGACTAGGTGATTATCAGTGACAAGTGGCTTCCCTCAGGGATCCATATTTGGACCAGTTCTCTTTAATGTCTTCATCAGTGTCATAGACAGTGGGATCAGTGTCAGCAAGTTTGTAGATGACACCAAGCTGAGTGGTGTTACTGACATGCCTGAGGGATAGGATGTCATCCAGAGGGACCTGGACAAGCTTGAGAAGTGAGCCCAAGGGAATCTCATGCAGTTTAACAAGTACAGGCTGCTACACTGGATCAGGGCAACTCCTGGTTGGCTGAGGTAATGAGGGGATTGAGAGCAGTGAGGAGGACTTGGGGGCAGAGGTGGATGAAAAGCTGGATGCGAACTGGCAATGTGCACTTGTATCTCAGGAAGCCATCTGCATCCTGGTCTGAATCAAAAGCCAGCAGGTGAAGGGAGTTGATTCTGTCCTTCTACTCCAGTCCAATGAGATCCTACCTAGAGGGTCCAGCTCTGGAGTCTTCAGCACAGAAAAAACATGAACCTTTTAGAATAGGTCCAGAGAAGGGCTGTGAAGATGATCAGAGGAGGGGAGGAACTTTCCTTTGAACACAGGCTGAAAGAGGTCCTTTGAACTCAGTCTGAAGAACAGAAGCCCCTCAGGGGATCTTATAATGGCTTTTCAGTGCTTAAAGGGCACTTGTAAGAAAGATGGCAACAAACTTTTTCATGGCATTTTGCACTAGGACAAAAGGTAATGGTTTTGACTAGATTTAAGGAAGATACTTTGTACAATAAGCATTGTGAAACACTGGAACAGGTTGCCCAGGGACATGGAAGATGCACCATTCCTAGAAACCTTTAAAGTCAGACTGGACTCATTGCTAGATGATTGGGCTAGATGACCTTCAGAAGTCCCTTCCAACAAAAGTAATTCTATGATTCAATCTAACCAACACCATGGCACAACACGCTGAACTTAGGAATCCCAGGGTCTCAGATTTTAATGCCAGGAATCACTCAGAGAGCATTTTGATCTCAGGCCTACATACCAGATTCTGCTTGGATGGAGTTCATTTTCTTCGTAGTAGCCTACACATAGCCTTCACAGTAGTGTTCTGCAGGGAATTTGTGACAAAGCCAGTACTGATAACACTCCAGTGTTTTTACTACTGCTGAGCAGTGTGTGCACATGTCAAGGGCTATTCCCTACCCACCACCCTACACACTGTGCTCCTCAGCAGGTAGGCTGGAAGTGCTGAAATTGCCAGGGAACACAGCCAGGACAATTGACCCAAACTGACAAATACCATATGACTTCCATATCTCATGGCATCATGCTCAGCAGTAGAACTCAAAGAAGGGAGGAGGGGAGAATGTATATGGTTACCACATTTGACTTCCCCAGTAACTGTTACATATGCTGAGGCCCTGCCAACAACTGGCTCTGTGTCTGCCTGCCAACACAAAGCACTGAATATTTGTCTTTGCTTGTATGCACAGCTTTATTTAACATCTTTGTTGTTATTTCAGTCCCTGAATTTTCTTCTTTTTGCCCTTCCGATTCTTTCGCCTCCATTCCACTGACAGGCAGATAAGCAGTGGCAAGTCCCAAAATCTAAAATTGCAGTGATATATTTTCTGGTCATTGAAACACTCAGAAGTCTTGCTGAGCTTAAAAAACACCCACAACATTGTGTTTCTTTAGAGGTATAACACAGGGAGGTTTTTATTTCTCTGAAAAACCTCAAGAGTAAACAAATAGAGGAAGTGATGGCAAGTTGAAAAGAAAACTCCAAGTAAGACCTTGAGAATTATTAGTGAGATCTGTATTACTTTAATTAGTCAATGTCTCACAGGTTCTCCCACAGTCCAAACAGCCCATGCAGTTCAAAAGCCTTTCAAAAGGCATGGCTTTATCACAATTGTGAATAACAGCTCTAAAATGTTAATGTTAGATGTGAATGTGTTAATAAACACTCTAAATATTGTCTGAGGAACATATGGGATCTATTAAGTAATAGGACACCGCACATTTCCTTGCTCTCTCAGATGCATCCATGTAACTAATATTTCTTTTAATCCATATTTTCCTTCAATCCATCTATAAATATTGTTTTCTTAATGCTAAAAATATCCAAACCACGAAAAGTCTAAGGCTTAGGAGTCGTACTGCTGGTTTAACAGATTTCTCTAACACTTTGGAAGTTGTGATTTTAATAAAATATGACAGCAAGATACTTTGATTAGATGAATGTTTCTATGCCTTTTTTATTTCTACTTTATTTCACCAATATCGATGCAGATCAAATATAAAATATTAAATGAAAAGCAGAGACTTTCTTCCTCCTTTCTACCTACTGATCAAGGATTTGTGATTGAATTATCACTGACATTTTGTTTAGAAGCTTGAGTAATTTAAATAGCTCTGTACATCCTTCCTACTCCATTCTCGTAAAGAAGTGAGCCAATATCTACTTCTCAGTCCTCCCTCACTGAAAGTAGGTTTAGTGAACAAAATATAAAAAGTGACTCAGGCTATTGAAAAGAAAAGTTAAAAATCAGTGGGACTGATAGTCTGTATTCCCTTTTACATAAACATAAGCTTTACTGTCATTTTCTACACCCTCTACACACTCAAAACCCCCACAAAAACACAAATCAACCAACCCTAACACATTTGAGGATTTTGTTGCTGGATTTTGCTCCCACACAGTGAAATTCTAATCTCCTTCATTAGAAAAGAGCTATTTTACTTAATGAGAAGCTCCACTGGTGTCACTGGAGATACCAAAGAAGCTAACTCAAAATATCAAAAACTGATTCTTAAATCTGGAAAGGGAAAATAAACTGTACAGAATCCTGTGAGGAAGGAAACTCAAAGGGCAAATATGAAGAAATGCAGCCCACCTATCAACAACCTGCATCTAACTAAAGCAGAAACCTGCAGTATGAAATTATAGGGGGCTTCAATTAAAGGGAGAGCCCAAAATGTTCCTTCTCTAAGCACAAAAATGTGTCTTCAACCTTCAAGAGCATTATAACTTAATCCAGAAATAAACATATGTGTTTCGTCATTCATCACCTAAGAGATTACAATTGAATGCACACACCATAGCAGGAAGTATCAAAAATACACCAAATAAGAACATCAAGATAATTTCATGACAAGAGCTTTGAAAAACTGCTAATGCATCACATGCTGTGATACAGTTTTCTGACTCTTGTGGGAAGATGATTGGTGTTTTAAGAATAGGCAGTTCCTTTTCAGTAATCATATCCTGCAGTTATTCTCTGTACAATATGCAAGCCAGAGCTGTTAAAAAGGTTTTCACACCTTTTGCTTCAGTACCTTTCTGGAATGTATGCTGTACTATCTACGGCAACCAGCTGTGCTCACATTAGATATCCTCAGTCAAGCAGGATCAGATTTAGGCACTGCTATTTTTAGCTGTAAGCATTTGTTTGTTTCATTAGTGGCAATTATGCCCAGTAGGGACTGTCAAAGGCACATAGTGATCCATAAGGTGGGTTTAATAAATAAGCCTATATCAGTGAAAAATATTCCCTCAAGATGTGAGAAAGCCCTGTATTTTAAATTTTCTTACTTTTCAAAATGTTACAGTTAGCTTCTGGACAAGAAAAATCTGAATTTTGTAGATATTAGAGCCTCCAATTTCTTTCAAATTAGTTGTGGATATGGAAAAATTATTAAAGAGCAATCTGCAAATTTCACCAAATAATTCCTCATTTCAAGATAGAGAAGCCTTCCTGTTTCTTTTCTACCATGGTTAAACCTTTCAGCTTACTGACCTGGAACTTGACATAAAAATACGTCTTTATGTATCTAACAAGACTACAGTGCTAGCTGAAACATTAGGAGTTTTGGCTTCACAAAACTCAACTATGCAGACATCTGGGTCTAAATTTGAAGTTAGCCAGAAAACAAACAAACAAACAAACGAACAAAAAAAGGACAAAAATCCCCTGTTTTATATTATCCTGGAATAACCTTGAGATCTGGATAGGAATAAGAACAGAAACAAACAATTCAGACAAATCACTGTAAACTGCTGGAAGCATCAAGTACTAAATTCCATCTCAAAGACTCAAAGTCTTCACTTCAGAGAAGAGTAGAAGTACTAAGACAGAACTCAATGAGATATCCTTTGGTTCAGATAATTCCATGCCAGGAAATGTGGGGAAAAAATGAGAAAATAAGACTGGTTGATTTTGTAGCTGATTGAGATCTTAAATAGTATTGAAACGTTTCACCACAACTTGTTCAACAGGACAGGATGCTCATCGTGCTAAGCACAGTTGGCAAAGGGCATTTCAAATGTCAAACCAAAGGCTTGTCAAGCATAGTGTTGGACTTCATCCAACACTTTCTAGCCACAGACACCAGTTAGAAAATATTTGCAGATCTGGGTTCTTCTTCCTGAGACCAGCAGTACAGAGCTTAGGAATCACTTGGTCTATATGTTTTAGCATGATATAATAATAATAATAATAATAATAATAATAATAGACATCAAACCCACAACCTGAAAGTTTTGATTGTACTATTTGAGGCAATCTCCTAAGTATAACTCAAGAGGCAGATATTGTGAAAGCAATGGAGGGTGACACACTGATAACTACTGAGAGTTCAGGCTGTCTTCCAATTAAAGACTTTTGCTGGAAGTATGTACCTTTAACTCTCACCACAATATAAACCTTGATCTCAGCAATCAGAATGAAAATTCAGAACCACCAAACCAAACAAGAATTAGATGGCTAATTTCCATTACAATCTGAACCAAAATAATTCTTTATTAAAAAAAAAAAAAATACCAAAACGAACCAACAACAACAACAACAACAAAAACCTACAAAAACTACCATCCTCCCCGAAAAAGAATTTGAAAAAGAAAGAAAAAGAAAAACCAAAACCGGCTTATTCCTGAACAAACGCTATATGTCATGAACTGTGGCAACACCAGTTGGAGAAATCTGGTTTTCCTGATAAGCTTCTTAATTCCGACTAAAAAGCATTGAAGATAACTAGAATCCAGCTAGAGGGAAAAAAATCCAAACAATTTTTTGTGAGTTATATTCAAAAAATTAGTGCTCAGTAATATTAAAAAGAAAATTTAACTCAAATTAACTCAAATGTTCCAATTTCGCATCCTAATCTGAGTCATATTGTCTACTTAATGTACAGAAAAAAAAATTAAAGTGCTTTAATAAATAGCCCTTCCTGTGACTCTCCATAAAACAGAGTACAATTTTTTTTTTTTTCCTTACTTTATTTACACTTATAGACTTGCAGGAATTGGAAAGCTTTAAAAAAAATTCTATTTTGGGGAGAATAATCTGTTTCATAAAATATCATCTGCATGGGATATTTATTCAATCCTTTTATAAGAAGAGATTTGGCAGCTGAACATTATGTATGACAGACTTCTTTCACACCATCTGTTATCTGCAACAAATCAGAAAGCATTTCTTCATTATTTTTTGTGAAGAATTCTTGGTGCAGTTCAGAACACTTCAAAAAAGTATTTTTTTTTAATTTTTAAAGGAGAAATACTGGCAGTGACCATTCAGTTCTAGGGCTCAAAAACTTAGTTCTTCAATAATCCTGCTGAACAGTAGGCTACTTCACAATGAGTTAGAAATTTTTAAGGCTACAGAATAGGGGGAAAAGACCACTTATTTTCTCTTTCTTTACACTTGTTTTTTCTTCCTAATGTACTCCTTAACCCAATTATCTTTCATATGATCCTCATTCACAGAGAAAATAAACTAGGCTCTAGTGAAGCATTGCATTAACTCCAGTTGCACACACTGAACAATTTTTTCAGCTGTTGACTTTTGTTAGCGTGAACATTCACTGATACCAAAATGTAACCTTATTTCACAGTATGTGTTCCTTTCCTGGACTGGAGCTCACTTTTGAATGAATGTGAGTTTATGAATAAAATCATAAAACAGAAAATTTGGGAAAAAAGCACCAACACACACAAAAAAAATCCTAAAAAAATGAAACACAAAAGCAAAACGAAACCAAACCAAACAAAACAAAACAAAAAAACCTACAAAACCCAAAAATTCCCCAAATCAAGCTAAACCAAACCAAAACAAAACCAAATCAAACAAAATCAAGACCAAAACCTCTAAAACATTGTTTTTATATTGGGAGTTTTTTAGATTTTTGAGATAATGTCTATTTTCTCAGTATCATGGATCAGAAAATTCAACATCTGTTTCTTTCAATAACACGAAGTTGTAAACACAAGTTTTAGGTGTAGAAATGATTTTGAAACAGATTTATTATTCTACTTCTATCTTTGCCATGGAACAAAACTACTACACATCCAGAAGTGTAGTAAACACTTGAAAGTAATCACAGAATCACAGATTATGCTGAGATTGAAGGGACCCACAGTGATTATCAAATCCATCTCCTGTGGCCCTGCACAGCATAACCCCAAGACTCACATCATGTGCCTGAGAGTATAGTCCAAGCCCTTGAGCTCTGGCAGGCTTGATGCTGTGACCAAGCTGGGGAGGAGCTATGACATAAAATTCATGTTGTTGTTACGTAAGTCAGGATGAGATCATAACATTTCCTGGAGCAAAGGCTGTAACTAGGAGGGAAATAAAACATTTCAAAAACATTGACCTCACATATGATCCACGCAAGCAAATTCATTTGATAAACAAAGTTTCACGCTGATGAATTACCTTTTCTAAATTAACTGAAGTCACTAAAGATTTCTTGAAATTTGGGAAATGAGAATGGATTTGATAGTATAGAGTTAAAATGATTCCTGAGGTAGCAAGGCTGGGGAGCAGAACACCTGCTTCACTGCAGCCAGGATGTTAACTCTCATACCAGGATGTTATGCTCATGCTATTGTTTTAACCAAATCAAGTATAACTTTGCCTAGGTAACGAATCAGGGAGGAGGGGGTTAAGTATGATTCTTAGTGGAACACATAGGCCTTGGAATAAAGTTAGATGTTCTCTACTTAGGTCAGGTGAAATTGTACCTAATCATCTTATGATGACACGATTGTCAATTGTTTGATAACCGAATATTATTATTATCTTATACCAGAATCATGAGAATCGATTGTTACAAATACATGCTTGGGTAAAATCAATGGAACAATGGGATTTAATGATTAACATGTATATTTATGTAACAAGAAAGTATAAAACCTTGTCTATTTCAAGCATCTGGTGCAGCTGGATTTGGGGTCTGTATCCCCTGTGTCCCAGAGCTCTCAATAAAGCACCGGCATAATCATCTCCCGTGATTATGTGTTTTCCTATGCTAACAGATTAGTAGAGGACCAATGCAAGCTTGATAGCTTTTTTTGTGAACATTATTAGCCTGACTATGTTTTTCCTCTACAGATCAGGGTGGATGCTTCTAGTTGATATTCTCTACACACACATATATATGTACCTGTTCTTAGAAACCAAATTTATCCAGCAGTTAGCCCCAGATCCTCTGGTCTCCCTGCTTATTAGTACCTGGCTGTAGAAGTCCTTGGGTTTTGAAGGCACACTCTTCTTGTTGGTAGTCAGACCCCTTCTTGTTCTGTACACACCTCCCTCACTCCACAATAGCTGTCCCAGACCTTTGTTTTTCTCAGAAGATGGCTGCCAGGCTGTCTGCCCCAGAAGGTGAAAGAACCACCCGGCCAACCAAATATCTGACTGTCAGACTGATGGTGTCTCCACTGTCTGGAACCCAAACCTACCCCCTCCCTTTATTTGCTGCCAGACCTCTTATCCCATGCAGCAGCTAATTTGGCTTGAGATTATCTGGTTAAGTACACACTGCAACACTGAAAGTCCCCAGGGAAACACTCACACTCCTTCCAGTTATGGGCATTTAGACCTCAACACAAAAACACCAGATAGGACTCTACTGAGGAAAACAGAAATAGCATTTAATGTGCAGAAATGAAAGATTCTGGTGATCAGATCCAATGTTTAGGCAAACCTATTGACCAGAAATCTGTTTATACTTGTAGTAAAGCATCCCCCACACCCAGCAAGTGTTTTCCATATAGGGAAAAGTTCAAGACTCACCCCTTAAGGTAAAGAACCCAGAAACTTCCACACCCTGCTGACAGAGATTGGCTCAGCACCAGCACAGGGGCATGGATTGGGCTCTTAAGATGTAACTCAAAGCCTTTTGATGACCTTATTGGCTGCAAGCCAGGTTTTCCCTCCTAGAGCATTCAGTATTTAAGAAGGAGCACTAAGGAAGTAATGGGCTTTTTGGGGTGTCTTAGCAAGGTGTCAGCGTTTTTCTCAGATACCTGCTTTATTGTTTTCTGTAACATTTGTTATTTTGATATTTTCCCTTATTAAACCTTCTGATTTACAGAACACCTCAGAGAAGTAGTCTTGCTAATTAATTGTAGCCACTTCTCCACAGATGGCTGGTCCCTCAGAGACTGATATATTAGCACGTGGCTTATTACACTCTGGCCACATGTTACTCAGTATCATATACTGAAGTCGTTTCTCAGTCCCTGCTTCACCCTGCCTCCTTGTCTCGCCATTTGCGTGTGCTTGTTCCCCCAGTTCACCGCTATTCCTACCTTTCTCCACCTTTGGTCCTTCTCTAAATATCTCATTATATCTTTGACAGGGTGTCAGGGTCCGCAAATATATGTGGGAAACCTGATGGTTCTTTTTAGGGATCTCAGAGCGCAAAAGACACAACGGGGGACAACTCAGTTTGCTTAATCAAAAATGCACCTTTATTTAGTGCCANNNTGGGGTGATCACAAAGTCTCTGGTTAACTCAGGGGTCCTTATAGCTCTCTCCGAAGCGACAGGCAGTTGGCCAAACAGGCGGGGGAGAAATCACCACAGTGTGTTCATTTTGAGAACTCAGAACAGGTCGGTCATCAGCAGGTACTGTGTCGCCCAGAACAGGTCAGCAGGCGCAGCCACTTCACCGTGACTTGCCCATTGTTTCTGCTCAGGTTCTGATGTTGCTGGGTTTTTCCACTGAACACACCTGCAGGCAACACTCGGCCAACATCCCACCTCAGCCAGGCCAGAACTCCTGTATTGAGATTTCAGAGTCCCTTTTAGGGGTTTCAGTCTCAGTCCTTGATGATGGTCGTGAGGCAGATGAGGGATCATCGAACCGTCTCTTACACAGGGCCACTATCCCCTTAAAATGTTCTGCAAAATTTATTACACAAGCCCAAAATGGCCCTCCTTCTGCATTCCATCCTGAGTCCCATATTCCTTTAGGCAATTAAATACCCTTCAATCTTCAAGGCACTTGCACTCATTAAGATACAGCATCCCTCCACTTACTGTTTATTTGCATTTTTTGTGATTAACCTGTAATTCTATTACCTATTAATTATTAGTTTTTATCCTCCTAGTAATTAAGTTGATTAAACTGTGCTCTTTTTGCTAAGACTGACAGCAACTTAGTTGGTTTATATTTCCTTCTCTTTCCTTCTTCATATTCATATCCCATTGATTCTTAATACCAACTGTCCTATTCGAGTTATAATTAGAAAATATTCAATATTAAATCTCTTTCAAACCTAAGTGATTTTTAATCTGCAAGTCAAAGTCCATAGGTTGTTTTTATACCTCCTCCTATGTGAGAATTTGAAGGTCTAATGCCAGCTGGATTGATCCTTAAACCTTGACAATAAAATAATGAGAAACTTAGCAACAACTCCCAAACAAGCCTAACTTCCTTGATTTTTGAGTTCTTTAGAAAACCCTAAAATGAAACTAATTCCTTAACAATTCAGAAACCTTTCAACAGCACTACGTGGAACACAAGTAGACTTTTCAATCTATAGTTTAAAAGAAACCAGTTTGCTCTTTGAAAACAATGCAAATACTATCAACAAATTCTGTGGTACTTTTATAGAATAGATATATGAATGCTAATTTAGGAATTGAATAAAATACACTTTTTTTTTCATGAAAAGCAATCTACAGATTCCTACTGCATGTTTCTGTCTCCTGCAACTTGAAAAACATCTGGATGCTATAGTCTGGCAAAGATTCTTTCAGATACAATAGAAAGTCTTATGAAGACTTAAAAAACAGAAATTACAATCACAAGAGGGTGTTTCATGATCCAGAGATGTCTGTAACTAAGGTTTTTTTGGGGCATCTAACTTACTCCCCACCCCCGCCCCCCCAAAAAAAAAAAAGTCAACATTTCTTCAATAGCTATTTTCCATAACAACAGTATTTTATCCCTACAGGGATCCTGCCCCATAAATATTATCAGTTTTAGTCTATCTATTGCCTTAGAAATACATAATCCTTTCCATAGGAGATTTCATATCCTGCAGTAATATGTCTGTTTTCATGGCCCAGCTCTCTATTTTAATGCACACACTTCAATTACTTCTCTGGTCTTGACGAGCTTGCAAATTGAACTACGGGCTGTTCTTTTATTATGTATATATGAAGCCAAAATTATAATACAACTGGGCTTCATTTTGACAAAATATATTTGACTCCTTTATCTTGTGAGAATGAGGAAACTTTTTATTCTTCCTGCATCAAGGCTTTCATATTCATGTAGTCTCGCAGCTGCTCCTGCTCATGTTCCTAAGATGATCACTTCTCATTAGCAATTTCCATTTCTAACTCGTTTCCTCAGTGATTCTTCAACCCTTAGGCTATTTAAAACCAGACAAAATCCAAAACATATACACACACCCAAATGCTGTAATATGAGAATTCAAGTCCTCTTCCTCCTCTGCCTAAAGCTACAGGAGGGGCAGATCAGGGCATGAAACATTCAATGCAGTTTCTCCTTCAGAAGCAGGAAAGAATATATATCTTTTTTACTTTAATAAAGAGGAAGACCAGCTGCCCATTAGAGACATATTTTGTATCTCATTTGATAGTATATTTTTATATTGGCATTTATATATGTTCCAGGATAATTCATCATTCAGATATCAGCATGATTGAGAGTACCCCAAAATGTGTTTGCATGAAGTAGAAATTGGAAATTCCTAGGGTCTTTTGTCTCTTGGGACATTAAGAGATATCATATATCTGCATCAAATAGCTTTTCTCTAAGTCACAAATATAATACATGAAGAAACAGTATTTTTTTTAGCATTCAAGTTGGAAAGTTTTCCTTTCATTTCTAGGAAATGAAGACTTTCCAGTAGACCTAACTGAACCTTTTCCTATATCAGTTGTGAGTGGAATTGCAGGATCTAATGTGGGATCCAATCCTCTTTATTTTCCTGTGAGCCATTCCAATCAACCAGCTATAGCATGTCTAGACATTATAGCCCATAATTAAGTTGCACCACCTCCCTGGAATAACCCTTGTTTTCAAGAGAAAAAAAGAAGTTTCAATTCAAATTTTTAATACCATGATTGTAATGCTTTCATATTTTCCAGAAAATGTGCAAGCTAGTTACATTTCCTGGAAAACAAGACCATTCTGCCCCTTTTCTTCACCTTTCTGCTGGCATTCATGCTTCCTGGATCTCAACTCTCTATGAAGAGAAGCCTCTATTTCAAAAATGGAGCCAAATTATTCTAAAATTGTGTAGCTATTCTGTCCATTTTTTTTTTTTCCCACAAAGTTTGTAACTCAAAATTATGGTTGGATCTCAAGCCCTGTCAAATTCACTCTTTAACTTGCACTAAAAACTTTGATATTCAAGTGCAGATCTTGTAGGAAGGACTGAGTTGTCCAACCCATTAGTGTATTTGACCTAGTGAGAAAATCATAGCATGCAATAGGCACACTTATCTACTAAGCAAACAGAATTCCTATGGTTTGACTGCTCTTCCCCTACAATGGGGAAGCTGTATAAGATAAGGCTTAAATACTTAATTCCTGTTACTTTCAATAAGGGTCGCAATGACTGGTCAAATTACTGACCATGAATGACAAGCCACAGGCTAATAGATACCATAATGAATATGTTCAACATCAAGACAGTATTCTCTGTAGGAAAACTTGCACAAGACTCCTCAGAATAACAGAAAAAGGCAGAAATATATAATTTTGGGGACGAAAAGTCAAAAACCAATTGTTAAATCTATCTCATATATGTTATACTCTCTAATGTATTCATATACTTCGTAACGTATTAAGTGCCTTTCACACCTGAAGAATAAATTCACTCCTATCCAAATAATTTTTATTTGTAAAATTATGGCCACATAGTCTTGGATGTATTTTATTAGAATTTCAGAGACTGTAAACAATTTTAAATCAAAATAATCAAACCTCTTAAATGATGCATCAAAATTTCTTTTCCTATCATTAAAGATAACCAAGATATCATGACTTCTGGGAACACTCCAATCCAATAAAATAAGATATAAAAGCAATTTTTCTTACTACTAAAAGCACATTTTTTCCTACTTCCTGAATACCTGAAAATGACTTCCAGCCATACACATAACACAGAAGCCTACTTCCTTCTAACTTTCATTGAAAGGACTTCTTAAAACAAAAAATATAATTAAAAAGTATTGTTATAGAACCAACATACAGCATCTTAAGACTTTTTTGTGAAATATGTAATCCTACAACTATGCTGTATAATGAACTTCTTGAAAGTGAGGTCTACACAGTACCTAGCCTATAAAAAAACTAATGCAGTTCTTACTTACTATTTAGTTTAAAACCTATTCCCCAAACACCAGTTATTATCTGCACACTAATGGGTATCAGGTATTTTAGGTATCACTTCTGGCTGACTGAAAAATTATCTGCAGCTTCTAGGGCAGAGTTTGTAGCCTCTAAGTGTGCTATTAGGCAGAGAGGTGTTCAGCCATACCCAGGAAAGCAGGGCTCCATCACACATCACAGTAACTTGGGAAGAAAAACATCACAAACTCTGAATGTGTCTCCCCCACTTTCTTCTTCCCCCAGCTGTATATGCTGAACACAACGCCATATGGAAAAGAATATCCTTTTGGTTAGTCAGGGTTAGCTGTCCTTTTTCCCCTCCTGAATCGTCATATACTCCCAGCCTCCTCACTGGTGGGGAAGTGTGAGGAGAAGAAACAGCCTTAACTCTGCCTAAGCACTGCCCAACAGTAGCGAAAACATCCCTGTGCTATCAACTGTGTTCAGCACAAATCCAAAACCCGGCTCCATAGAAGCTACTACAATGAACATTATCCTTGTCAAAACCTGCACAACTCTATAAGAAAATGCTGAAGAATGTCAGGAATTTTGTTCTGTCTATGCAAAAAATCAATATTCTGAACACTGGACTCACTCTTCATCTCCTCAGGACAGCAGGACTCATAATGACGGTTCCTTTCTCACATAAGTCAGTCCTGGCACTCACTTCCCATTTGTAGGTCTGTGGATTTCAAGTGCCTGTCTATTGATAATTCTTCCTCACAATATTTTTTATGTGAGCAATGGGAAAGCCTGGCCAGTTCTTGCAGCATGATTGCAGAAATGATCTCATTCATCTAGAGGAGATCTGGTTCAGCTCACAAGCACAGCTTAGCATAAGAACAGGAAAAAGTTTTTCCTTCTGATGCTACAACAGCATTCTTACATTCATATAAAGCTGGTAGGAGGAATGTTGTGCAGCTGGACTACAAATCAGTGTGTGGAGATGATCAGAATAGTGCTGTATGGCTGGATCAATGGACATTTTTTGATTAAAAATATTGGGACAAATCCCAGTCATAAACACAGAAGAAAAATTCCAAAACATAGTATTATTGTTCTTATTTTCCTCTTATAGAAAAAAAAAAAAAAAAAAAAAAAAAAAAAAAAAAAAAAAAAAAAAGAAGAAAAAAAAAGAAAAAAAAAAAGGTGAATAATAAATGCAGTTCTTGAAATACTTGCTTTGAGATCTTATTTTCTGAATTTTAATCACTTTACAGAATCAGTCCCCTTCTGAGTCAGCTCAGAAAAGCCTGAACAAGAGTCAGTTACTGCAAAATGAGGATCATAGAGTCATGGAATGTGAAGGGGTTGGCATGGACCTTAAAGATCATCTATTCCCTGTCTATGCTGTGAGTGCACACTGCTGATTCATGAAAAAGCAGCACCCCCAACTTTTTCTCTTTAGGGTGGCTCTCAATCATTTATCTGCCCAGCCTGTAGGTGTGCCTGGGAATGTCCCAGGTGAAGGACCTTGAGCTTCGCATTGTTGAACTTCACAAGGTTTCATGAACCTGTCCAGGTCCCTCTGGATGGTGTTTCTTCCCTCCAGCATGTTGACTGCCCCACAGAATTTGGTCTTGTCAGTGAAGTTGCTGAGGGTGCCCTCAATTCCACTGTCTGTGTCACTGACAAGAAGAAGAACAGTACCGGCCCCACTACTGACCTCCAGGGACATAATTTTTTAGTGGATAGAATGTTTGAATATTCTAGTCCTTCCCATTAAAAGTTTCATTTTAAAGACTTTCTACTTGCTTTCTTTTTATCACCTCTTAAGCTATCCTCTTAGGATCAGAGCTAAAATTTCTGAAGCTGATTCCAAAATATAGGAAACCAAGTCTTTACTTCAGCTGCTAAAGAACCAGACATTTTCCTAATGCAGAGAATCCAGAGCTTTATAGGCAGAGAAGTTCAGTCCAGTTATTCTGCTACCTCATCTAAATAGATTGAAGGGCCTCTTATTTAAAGGGAAATTTTAAAATACAGATGGCTAAGAAGCATCAGGTCTAAAATTCCAGTTCTTTTATCTCTCTAAGCATCCACCAACATCAAACAGAAGTATGGGCCAATATGAATCACAGAAACTGGCCCTTCATATTCATTAGGCCTGAAATTACCTTTTAATCCAAACTCCTAGGGCAAGCTGCACATTTACCAAAGTGGCTGAAAATAAGCTACACATTTCATACTGTTATACAAGCTGCAATAAAGTGAAAAGTTCCCAGCAAGAATAGCCATTACATTTTAGGAGTCTTGAATTAAAGCAACAATATCTGAAATATCACAGATATCATCTTGACTGCACTACTGGCGTATAAACATTGTACCTTAAGAATTTCAACTCTTTTTAGAAGCTATTTTCATATAGTAGTTTTCAGAGAATAGTCCAACCGTATGAGGGGCCATTCAGTTCCTTAAGGGGAACAGTGGAGAGAAGGGGAAAGAATAGTCTCTATTTTAGGGAGGGTTGCAAGAAGAAATTAGATTTTTTTTTAATGGGCTTATTTTCAATAAAATGTGTGAAATAAATGGATTCTCTTCATTGGAATGTATAACNCCAATTTAAAAAAAAAAAAAAAAAAAAAAAAAAAAAGGCTGTAAGTCAGAATATAGAACAAAGTACAACCTTGCACTCAAACCTGTCTTCCAATCAAATTTGCTGTTTGAAGGAGGCTTACCACTTGCCCAGAGAGTGGATCCTCAACCTTTTAGAGACTGCTGGAACTCATTTAGCTCTTGAGTTACTGCTCCTTGTTGAGCATTGTTACAACCACATAAGAATGAAGAACACTGCTCAGGGACAGTGAGATCAAGGTTGATTACATATCTCTGAGGACTCAGGTAAAGAGGACAGGGGCCTGTGGGAGATTCCAAATCAAATCAAGGAGAAAGTAATTTCTACAGGAGGAACAGGTATATCCTGTCAGTGAATCCATTGCTCTCAAGCTGCCAAAGTGCTTTGACTCCTACAAAGCCATAATGATTTTCAAAGAGCATACTGCTGCTAAGGAACCTGTGATACCTAACAAAAATGGGGCAGCAAAGAAGAAAAGCAAGATGGGATAGTTTTTATGAATGGAAATGTGAGACAGGAAAGGAAAAAGGGAAGAAAAATTATTTAATTCTACATAAAGGAACAAAAAGAATACATGTAACTCTCCTATTGAATGATAATCTGAAAAAGGATCTGTAAAAGGTCAAAGAGATGTATTAAGGAATGACTGTGGCAGCTACCAAAAAAAGAAAAAATAGACTGAGCCTTATTCAAGATACGCTAAGCATCATCCAGACAGACGGAAGATGCTCCAGTCACAAATTTTCATTCTCATAGAAGGATGATATCTACTGAAAAACCAACACTTTAAAACACATTTAATCCAAAAAGTTTTAAAAGTGGGTTGGATTATTTTTTTCCCAAAAGTTAGGGGATAGATCAGCCAGGAAGGTGCTCTACTACATAGCAAGAACTGGTTAGGGATATGATAGTCACCGACAATCTATGCTTCTGTGACCTGTAGATGGAAGAATTAAAGATCATGAGGTAAGACAGGGAAGCAAGCAGCAAGAGAACAAACAAGGAAGCAAGCAGCAGGAGAACATTCAGACTTCAGAACTGTTTTCAGTCTTTTCAGTGAGCTCCTGGCAGGATTTCACAAGCTGCATAGAAGTTAGAGGAACTCATGAAGTCTGATTGATCTTCAGGGGTAGCTTCCTTAAAGCACAAAGATTATCAAAAAAGTGAGTCAGGTTTTGAATCAAATTATCTAAGTGCAAGAAAATGAGCAGTCATAGCAAAAAGTCCCAGACAGGTTAAAGAACCCCAACTAAGCTCAAATGCAAGGAGAGAGGCTCAGAGAAATACAGGTAGCCATATAGTTATTACAAAGAAGAACTCCAGGAGCATTTGAAAGACCAACACTTCATTGGAGTGAAAATTGGAAGGATAAGTGAGGGCCAAAGGGAAGGTATTGGTGTACACTGAAGCAAAAGGAAAGCCAATAAAAACTTTGGCTGAGTAGTCAGTGTGGTGGGTGTTCTAGTAATGAAGTGAAGACTGATGGATTTGGCCTCTCTTCTCCCTGCAGGTTTTTAGTGGCAAGTAGGTGTCCTAAGTCGATACATATAGCAACAGAGCTTGGAGAGGATGTGTTTGATTAGAAAAAAGTTTAGTCAGGGGCTGCTTGAATAAGATGAACATGTTCAGGTTCAGAATTTCTAACCAAATATTCATCATTGCAGAGTAACCTGGCCAAAGTCATCACAAAGATGTTTCACCACCTTGGAAAGACAGCAGTGAACACAAGTAGTTCTCAGAATTATGAAAATCAACTAGAAAAATATTAATTTTATGTCCCAAAGAGAGCAACATAGAGAAGGATGTGGGAAACTGAAGTCAGACAGTCCTCCATTCTCAAGATCACAGGTGCCCTAGAAAAGCAATTTCTAGGCATATGAAACACACAGAATCAGCCTGAACAGATTTATCAAGCACAAAGCCTGTACCTGACTAACTATCACTTTGTGTGACACAAACTGAATTCAGCGATACAACCACAAAGTAATTAAAAATAGATAATTAATATCTCAAAGTAAGTAGAATCAAAATAAAAACTTACAAAATTGTGCTAACTTCCAAATTATCTTTTACAAAAAATTCCTCAATTTTCTGATTTCCAGCTCAGATACCCTCTTCTTGCTTAAATCCCCCAATATTGTTTTAGTTTGACATAATCTATATGTTTTTACAGTAGAGTAAGGACAGGTGTCTCACAATAACCAAAAAGCTAGTGTTTACATGGAAGCCATTCATACACTGGACCTTTTCTCCCTCAAAAATAAATACTAGGATAACAATATCTAGCACTAGAAAGCCTACTTAGCATTAGGATGTAATTCCTATTTGCTTAGCATTTTCAGATGTATGGTCTACAGCTTTTACTAGTCCATTCTCAAAGACTAGTCAATTTGTAAACAACTCTTTTTCAAATCTGGCTCAGTTTTTACCCATAGTGTATATTGAATTACAGGTCTCCACAATCAAGCTTAGTGTGTGTCAGTTTGCATAACATTCTAGAGGAAAAGTTACCCAGTCTTCTCACCCAAATGATTTTCAGCACTTGAAATTTTCAGGCTTTTGCTCCTGCTTCAGCTGCTGTCACTTTTACTTCCATTATCCAGTCTCCTGGATTTAAGTTTGATTTTATCACCAGTCTTAAACCCAAAATAGTTATTCTTATCCCAAAAAAATGAACTTCATTCTAGACAAATGTTTCACCTCCTTACTTTGCTTTGACCATATGGCTAGGGACACTTAAAAGCAAGTAAAGTTCCAGAGGAAAGAGACCTCACAAAGGAATCGTTATTACTATTTTTCACCATTTTGTTTTTGCACATTTATAAGGTTTTCATAACCTAAAATTTGCACAGTATAAAAAGGCAAAGATGATCCAGAAGATTCTTTTGTGGATTTCCCAAAAATTTCTACAGCATGAGTTTTTCTACAAGTGGTCCCTCATTTCTCCATAACAGAACACAGTTATAGGCGGGTGTTGCAGGCAGAATGCTCTCAAACATTGCTTTGGTTGATTTACCAGCAAGTCACACAAGCCTTTGGACAGAGGTTGGGCACAGATACTCCAGGGCATAGTTTTCAGTTTTACCATCAGTCTAATTGTAATTACTTTAGTTTTCTTCTATTACAACCATGACAAAATGGAAAGGGAGAGGAATGACACTGGGAGTCAACCCAGATAATCATGCTTCAGGCATAAGATGGTCTAAAGGCAATCCCTACATTTTGAGTTATTTCCCAGGCAATGGAATGATTAGAAGGAAAATACTCTGACCAGTAAGAGAATCAGCTTTGTTAATAGTTTTCAGTGTAACAGCAGAATATGACTTTATTATTTTCCAGCTCAGAAAGTAGTGTTTATGCCTGAAAAGAGATATTGCCAGAGATGCAAATAGCTCTCTGAAGTTCATCTGAAAAACATTAAAACTGCTTGAAATTCTTATTTATACACACAGCTGTGATGCAATTACAATGGTTATGCAAAATACAGTAAAAAAAAATTAGAGTTATAGCAAAAAAAAAAATTCTAGTGGAGTAAATACTCCATCTGTGCAGAATTTCCAAGCTGTCATTCATATGAAAAAGACTTTTCCAGACCTCCACCGTTGATCAGAAGTGAGACACAATTTCTGAGAAAGCAGAGGTTTTGAGAGGTAGCACGGTAACTGAATTTTTCCTTTAAAGAAAAATATGCATGGACCACCTCTGTGGTATTGATTTAACATTTTTCATTTCTGACTAAGTCTTTTTGTTATGTTCCCTTCTTCCATTTTTGTCGATTTGCGTTTGAATACAGAGAGGTTTTCATTTTATTTCTCTAATTGAATAGTATTGATCGGTACACCTGTGAAAGTGACTTAGCCCTCTTTGTAAAAACTTTGCTTTGCAACAATTTAAGTGTATCGTCTTCTTCTATATCACTTAAATGACAATCTCATAAAAAATTGTCTAAATCTTTGGTCAATTAAGATACCTTCTTTTCTCTCTTTTTGTTTTGTTTTATTTTTGTAGAATCATAGAATTTCCTGAGTAGGAAGAGATCCATAAGTATCATCAAGTCCAATTCCTGGTCCTTCATAGGAAAGCTCCTTACACCTTGGTCATTGTCCAAATACTTATTGAACTCTCTCAGTGTTTTGGCCACTTCCCTGAGGAGTCTGTTCCAGTGCCCAAACACCCTCTGGTGTTTGGGCACTGGAGGAACCTATTCCTAATATCCAATCACCCCTTACAAAATCACCCCTTACACAGCTTTATGCCATTGCCTTGAGTTGTATCACTGGTCACCAGAGGGAAGAAATCAGTGTCTGCCCCTCCTCTTCAACTCACAAGGAAGTTGTAGACTGCAATGGAGTCTCCCTTCAATCTCCCGCAGGATGAACAGACCAAGTGACCTCAGCCACTACTCCAAGGCCCTTCACCATCATTTTAGCTCTCCTCTGGATGCTTTCTAATGGTTTTATGTTCTTCTTTACACAGCACTTGAGGTGAGACTGCCACAGTGCAGAGCAGAGAGGGACAATCCTGTCCCTTGCCCAGCTGGTGATGCACCCCAGGACAGGGTTGTCCCTCCTGGCTTCCAGGACACTGCTGGCTCAGATTCAACTTGCCATTGACCAAGACCCTCAGCTGTCTTTCTGCAATGCTGCTCCTCAGCCTCTCATTCTCCAATCCGTGTGGACATCCAGGGATGACCCATCCCAGGTGCAGAATCTGGCACTTGTTTTTATTAGACTTCATATGGCTGGTGATTACCCAGCCCTCTGATTTGTTCAGGTTTCTCTGCAGACCTTCCCTGCCTTTGAGGGAGTCAACAGCTCCTTCCAGTTTAATGTCATTGGTAAAGATAGTATTCCTTCAAGTCTTGTATCCAAGACATTTATGAAGATGTAGAAGAGCACAGGTCTGAGGGTGGAGCCCTGTGGAATCCCACTAGTGATAGGTTGTCAGTATGATGTCACCTCAGTCATTACAATTCCCCTTTGTGCTCCACCTGTGAGCCAGTTGTTCACATATCACATGATGCATTTATCCAGCTGGGTGCTGGATATTTTGTCCAGATGGATACTGTGAGAGACATTATCAAAAGCTTTTCTGAAATCCAAAAAGATCACATAACTTAGTTCCCTTGGTCAGCTAGGTGGGCTACTTATACTAAAAAGAAATTAAGTTTGACAAATAAGACTTTCCCCTCATGAATCTATGCTGGCTGTGGCTGATTACTGCATTGTCCTTCAGGCGTTTTTCAATAATACCCCTTGATCTTTGGCCACATGAATTTTCTCTGTACAGAGGTGAGCAGCATCACCATATTCCTCCCATGTCACCCAATCTTGTATCCACTGTTTAAAACTTCTTTTTCTGACTTAACTCCAAAAGAGTCCCTGGTTAGCTAAGCTGGGCTTCTGCCTCAGCTGCTTGATTTGCAGGATTTTGGAACTCACTATTCTGTGCCCTTAGGAGGTGGTGCTTGAAAAATGACCAGCACTGATGGACCCCAGTACCTTCAAAATCATTTTCCAAAGGGTCCCTACTAAGTAGTTCCCTGAGCAATCTGAAATCTGTTCTCATGTTCAGGGTTGAAGTTTTTTTGGTGCTTTTCCTCCTGTCAACAGAGCATCTTGGTGTTCTCTGGGCTTCCCCTGGTTCCAGAAATACACCTTGCTCTGTGGAATGTGTCTGCACTAGAACCGTTCACTTTGGTGAGTGATTGTCATAAGATTTCCTTGATTTTTGTGTTGTTATACATACACCAGTACCCTATTGCAGCACTGATAAAGTGTTTCAATTTTAATCACATCATGACCACAGTAGAACTGTAATGGGATGGAAGAAGTAGGAAGAAAGAAGGCTGATGAAAACCTTGCACAATCTGCCAGAAGATATGGGCCAATTCAACCAACTTTGTCTCGGCTTAAAGTCTTCTGGCATAAGTGAAAAGGGATGCAAGAACTCTCATGATCTATGTGAATATATGTGAATATAAATTATTTTCAATATTAGTTAACTTGTCTCGCTACTGAGTCAGGCTAGAATAAGAGGAGGCAATAAAGCAAGAACAGAAAACCTTGGAATGAGGTCTGAAAGGGAAGAAGTTTAGATAGGGAGCAAAGAAGGGGACTCCAGAATAGTACATTCATTTTAGTGCACAAGAACCAGCTCATTCTTGAAAGAAGAAAGTATTCCAGCAGATCAATCTGATTCCCTGCAAGATAGGTCAGGTAACTTAATCAAGTCATAATCAATCTCCGTTCCCACAGACAAAAAGCAGGTGACTAAGGCTACCCTGCTCTGAAACCAATCTCAGTGACACAGTTCAAAGGGCAGCAAGAGTAGTCTGTTTTGTGTGTTCCTTCTTCCTCTTGGTGTGAGACCTTCAGAGCTTTTATACATTAGACTTCAAGCATTCACTGTTTCAGCCGAGTTCAATGGCAATCAGTGTCCTGAACCTGTGTAATCACCACAATACAAAGCAGCATGAATCAAGTTGCCTACAATCATGGAGTAACCTAAATTTCCTCTTGTATCCTAACTGATGCCATAGGGATGGGAAGACTTCAGCTTTGGAAATGGTACTGCAAAGAAGTTAGTTTGAAATGAGTCATTGTGATCACAGGAAACTCTAACAAAAGAAAATTTAATTCAATTCTCAAACAAGGGTACAAGTGGTTTTCAAAAAGTGGTTTAGGGTCACACTTGAATACAGTTTGAGAAAGGACTCTGCTCTGTGAACAAAAACCATAAATGCACAGCAAAAATAAGATCCCATGATCACTGCACTAAATTCTATTATAATGAACAGACAAAGAAGCCAGTTAATTTTGTTGTCTGCACTGGTATCACTAAGTCTTGTGAATCTTGAATTTTTATAAGTGAAACAATTTCCAAGTGCTCCTTACATTATTTTTAGACAATGTGTCACTTTATGAATACTAATACAAGGAGAAATTATTTCATCTATTTGTAAAGAATGTTTTAGTGTTCTTTTCCCACCCTGGTATAACATAAAAAAGTATATCCCAGTATATTTTCACAGTGCACTGTGCTATTATTCTCATTCAGAAGAGATGGTACATACAAAGCAAATGTTTAATCTCTCCTGGGTGAGAGGTTACTTTCATGGGAAATTCATTTCATAACGATTTCATATCTGTGATACTTAAGAATGATCTTCCAGGATCACACAATGAAACAGAAATCTTCTTGGGAAATGATATTACATATCCCGTTAAGATTTAGGTCATCTATGTTTTGAAGAACTTCCATCAGGATGTAAAGGTGTCCATAGTGAATTGAAAAGGGCACAATAATAAAACTAACTGAACTGGGGAATATGTGCAATAGGAAATAATTTCAGTAAGACACAATGGAACATAAATTGAAGGTTAGAAATGGAAGGTTACAATAACTTTCAAGAAAAGAAAAAGGTACCAGATGCTTATCACAAATTATCATGTTATGAGAGAAAAGCTAGAGAAAAGAGAAAAAGGAAAGAGATATTTGAAATGTAAGAGAAACATTTCTGCAAATAACCTTCTTGTGGCCTCTGAAAAATTTTCAGACCAATCTGCTTTTTCTGCTGCTTCATATCAATGAGAAGGCACTGAGGCCCTACAAAAAATAAACAGTACTATTTTGGAATACAAGATCAAAAGACTACTGATAGTTCTCAAGAATTCCAGTTTGGAAATCTCAGATTTATTGGTTTTCAATTCCTCTTACTATAAATGGGCTGATAATGAACTTCATACAGAAGCAATACTTGGAGAACCATGAAAACAGCAGCTTACAAGAAGTTTTGAACACTTTATCCAGTAAGAAAGGTATACTTAAGGGACTTCAGCAAGATGTATTCTTTTTATCCTTGTTATTCTATTATTTTCCCACCTCTTGGGGGTTGGGTTTCTTTCCTTTTTACTTGTGGATTTTTTTCCCAATGAGTTGCTAGGAAGCACTGATGGCTGGGTACTTGAGACAACAGGGAGGTGCCCAAGCCTCAGGAGAGGGGGCTGGGGCAGCTGCTGGCTTTCTCTCAGTCTTGGCTTTTGGAGGAGGATGGTTGGAGTCGCTGCTTGGGAAGAGAGTTTGTTGCTGCCGCCCAACCCCAGGCCAGAGCTGCTGCTTCTGCCATGAGGTGAGCCTTTGCTTGTGAGAGCAACCTCTGAACTGGGACCTTGTAAACACCCACCTCACTAAAGAGGGACCTGTCCCCATCTGCTCAGATACCTGGGAGCCTGGGCTCACCTCTCCCTCCCCTGCTGGGAGCCGGGCTACACTGTCCCGCCCCTGCTGCTTCTTCACTACACAGTAGGCCCTCACCCCTGCCTGCCAAGACATGCTGTGGTTCCAGACACAGCTCCAGAATCTCTGATACATCTTGTCCACCAGCCCAGGATTTTTGCTCATTCCTGCAGTTGCAGCTTGGTGCTCCTCAGAGTCCTGCTGAGGAACTGGGATCCGCTTTCCCAGGGTTTGTGAAGCAAAGCCGCTCCTCCATCTCTTCCCATCTCAGCCGAGCTGCCATTACCGCCTGCCCCTGAGCTTGCGCCACAGCGCCCCCTGCAGCAGTGGGGGAATCACCGCACCTGCCCTGCCCAGAAGGGAGCCACCAGCGCCCCTGCTGGCTGTGACTGGAACTGCACCTAAGGGGAGAGCGCCTGTGGCTGAGAAGAGGTCACTGGGTTCTGGTTCTGTTTGTTGTTGATGCTGTAGCTGTTGTTGTTTGTTTGCTTTATTATACATACTAGTAAAAAACTGTTATTTTTATCCTCATATGTTTGCCTGAGAACCCCTTAATTTAAAAATTATAATAATTTGGAGGGAGGGGATTTACATTCTCCATTCCAAGGAAGGCTCCTGCCTTCCTTAGCAGACACCTGCCTTTCAAACCAAGACACCACCTTAAATGATGCCCCTCCAAATTAAAGCAAATAAAATTAAGCAAAATAAATCAAACAGAAGAAACAATATAAAGTTCTGTTCTTTATCTGAGTGTTCCAGATTAAGTTTAGAATGAAGCAGTCAACAGAAAAAAACTTACCCAAAATATTTACTTATAAGTCAGAGATCACACTATTTGCTCAAGATTAAAACATTCTCCATATGAAACATTCACAGAAATGTTTAAAAAAAAATCAAGCCCCAAAAAGATAAAGTAATCTGTCTTTTAACATTAGATAATTGCAATTTTTACCTTCTGCAAGATTCATGTTTATGTAGAGCTGGCATTTTGTTGTTGAAGACCATTGAGTAGGCAAGTAAATGCAGTGCTATCTTTCCTCTTCTACATTACTAGGTCTTAAGACTCAGATTCTATGATTCAAGCATGACTAAGACACATTCCATCATCTGCTACAAATGTCCTCTAACTTAAATATGTTATTCAGCAAAGTAGGGCTCCTAAGTTGCAGAGCAGATGATGTACCTATATCTAGAGTAGTGTATCCCAGTGTACTATTATAAAATGCAAGGTGTTTTCTCTTACTACCATAGTCAGAGTGATAAAAGGTCAATGCCAATTTAAAAAAAATCATTATTTTTAAAAGAGGACTTTTTTTCCCATGAATTGCATGCCTAGTTTTAAGTAAGTTTTATTCTTGTGTCACACCATCCTGTTAGTATTTCTGTACAGTAAGCTCCATAAGATGTATGTGTGTCTCTTCCACTAGTAGAAATCATCTTAACTGTATAAACAACAGTAGCAGGGTCTACCAATGAGATTATTTTTGCTGGCATTTCAAGTTTATGTTGAACTGTAAGTGTGTAAGAATATAAAAATCTGAATATAATAGAGTCATTTAGGTTGGAAAAGATTCTTGAAGTGGAGTTCAACCATAAACTTAGTGCTACCACTAAAACAAATCCTTAAGTCTCACATCTACACATCTTCTAAATACCTTGAGGGGTGGTGACTCAACCACTTACCTGGGCAGCCTGTTCCAGTGCTTAATAAGCCTTTCCATAAGGAAATGTTTTTTATATCTTATCTGAACATCCCCTTGTGCAACTTGAAGTTATTACCTTTTGTCCCATCACTTATTATAAGAGAGAAGAGGCCAATCCCCACCTCATTATAATCTCCTTTCAGGTAGTTGTCAAAAGTAGTAAGGTCTCCCCTCCGAGCCCTTTCGTTCAGGCTGAACAACCCTCTCTTCCTCAACTACTTTTCATCAGACTTGTGCTCCAGACCCTTCATCAACCCTATTGCCTTTCTCTGGACATGCTCAAGCGCCTCAATGTCTTTCTTGTTGTGAGGAGTCCAGAACTGGACACAGGATTCCAGGTGTAGCCTCACCTGTGCTGAGTACAGGGGAATAATCACTGCCCTGGCTCTGCTGACCACGCGATTGCTGATACAGACCAGGATGCCATTGGTCTTCTTGGCTGACTGGGAGCACAGCTGGCTTGTTTTCAGCTGTTCAACCACCAGGTCCTTTTCCACGAAGCAGCTTTTCAGCTACTCTTTCCCCAGCCTGTAACACAGCCTGGAGTTGCTGTCACCCAAATGAAGGATAGGGCACTTGGCGTTGTTCAACCTCATGCAATTGGTCTCACCCCATCAATCCAGCCTGTCCAGACCCATCTGCAGAGCCTTTCTATCCTCCAGCAGATCAACATTCCTGTCCAATTTGATGTTTTCCTCTATGTCCTCATCCAGATACTTGATAAAGATATTAAACAGAACTGTACCCCAATAGTGAACCCTAGGGAGCCCCACTTGTATTTGGCTGTAAACTGGTTTTCACTCCTTTCACCACCACTCCTAGGGCTCAGCCATCCACACAATTTTTTATCTAGTGGAAAGTACACCTCTCCAAGCCATAAGCAACCATCTTCTCCAGGAGAATGGAATGGACAGTGGTGTCCAGGGTACCAACATCATAGGGCATGGAAAAGACCTCTAAGACTGAGTACAACCCTCAACCTAACACTTTCAGGTCCACCACTAAACCATTTACCTAAGCGCCAAATCTCCAAGATTTTTGAACCCTTCAAGGGACGGTGATTCCATCACTTCCTTGTGCAGCCGGTTCCAATTGCTGATCACCCTTGTCATCCACACTAAGCTGCTCAAATAAATTAATTCATCAGGCTGATCAGTTTCACAGTTTTACACTTCCACAACATCAGTTTTTAGATATTTTTATTTGGTGTACTCCATACAGTCAATAGAGTTCTTCCAACTTACACTGTCCAAAACAACTTCATCCATGGCTGCTATATGACTGAAGAAAAATATTCAGTTTGATAAAATTCTCATATCTTTAGCTAAATAAATTTTGCAAGTCTGATGATTTGGGGCTTAAAAATGCTTTCTAGGAATATATTTAATGGATTAGTATATTCAGAGCTAACTTTTTAAAATAAAGGTTATTTCATTAAAATCCTTAGTTAATTCTTATAGAAGGATCTTAACACAATACCATTAAAAATGTAATATGCAGAAGTAGAGTTGTACATGTAGAGAACTAGGCCCAAAATTGATTTTGTAGTGTATCTGATGCATTTTGAGGAAATCTTCTACTTCTCCTTTTCTGTAATGACTCCATGACAGGTATGTCACAGGAAATGTTACTTACAGATAAAACCCCTGCAAATTAAATATATGCTTGTTAAGAAGTACCTTTTACTCCTTTTTGTGTGCAAACTACTCATATATATATATATAGATAAAACTCTTTTTTTACGTCTGATTTGTAAAGTTTTAAAAGGCCAAGGCAATATTAATTAGGAAACTGAAAAAAGAAAGTTTATCCCTTGTGATTAAGTTCCTTGTTTAAACTGTTACTGCAAACACCAAGAATAATTTCCCTTTTCAGTGTTTCAGATCAGCAGGGTTCATTGCATGCTGAGTTTGAGGACTCTTAGTAAGTCAGCAAAATACATTAATTAGAACTGTTAAATATGCTTTCAAGCTGTATAATGTATAAATACATTAAATAAATTCCTTGAAACTACTTCCAGTCTCAAAATGGTAGCATTTTTTAAGAACTGTAAGATCATGTAAACTGGAATATGTTTGTATCCCTATTTGAAAAAGAATTCTCCTTTTGGTTAAAAACAGTGCTAAAAAATAAACAGCTTTCCTACAGGTGGTTGATCTGAAAATTGTCTTTCCCTGTCTTCCCTAACCCAGATGGAGAGGATAAATACAGCTGTTGAGATTGGAATGCTAACTTTGTCATGTTTGCCACTGTTTTCTGCTTCAGTCAACTTTTTCCTGCTACTGCTTTTGGCAGAGGTGGATATGAGTAATTCAGCTTCTTCCCTGTGGTAACTAGAGAATAACAGGGAAAGGTTTGGAGTGCTCCTTTGAAAAGCCCACAATGAGTAGAAGCTGCTAATGCACTCCTTATGCTAAAGGAGAATGGCCAGCCAACGAGGAAGTCTATTTACTCTCAGCAAGAGGTAAGATACTGTTTCTGGGAGAGAGACAAGAGAGTACAGCAAACATATAATTCTTCTTTCTCAACATCAAATGAACTTACAATAAAACTTCACAGCACTTTTACCTACTGATTTTGACCTATGAGCTCTCACCTTTACAATTGGGAACTGGTTTTTTTGTCTTTATGCATGCGTATGGAAAAGTTAGTTCAGGCAATGGTCACTTCCGTCTTATCTCTGGAGAGACAAAAAAACATCACCATTCCCTTATTCCCTGGAAAAAATAAAGGTGTGGAGTTGTTCTCAGATCCCTCTCTTTCAACTTCATCTTGGGTAGTCACTATTGGCTATTACAGCCTTGAGTCATGCAAAATAGTTATGGACTTCTTTTTGTCTCTACCCCAACAGCAGTGTTTCCCAGATGATCCATCATTGTACAGCTGATTACTGTTTTTGTGGGACCTAGGCTAGAGCTGGACTCAGTGATACTCTCTCACAAAGGGTCCCATACTTCATCTTACCATCTGAAACATTTGGTAGCACTTCTGCTAAATAAATACCAAACCAACCAAAAGCCAAAATTTTGTCTAGTGCTGGACTTCTTGGACATAATAACATCAATTCTACTATTGCAGTTCATGCATTTATTTATTTTTAAGTTAAACTTCAACACATTCTGCTTTTACAGTACACCTCAATATCCTCATTAATACCAGGGGCAGTACTAAGCTGCACACTGGTAATGACTATGTTCAGTATAAATCTAAGATGCTAGAATGTCTAGTCAAGGTGTTTTATTCCATATAGAGTATATATTGCATGCTAAAACCCAGAATTCATAGGTCAGATACAGAAAGGCATACAAAGAGCTAAATGGCCAAATAGCTAAATATTGTGACACTAATTACTTTGTGTGTTTTCAAGAATTTAGATAACCCTGAAAGCTGTGTCTCAGTTACAGCTGAGTTACATAGCATTTTATGCACTTTGAGGTCCCAAGACATCACTCAACTCATTGAAAAAAAAAAATGAAAAAGAACTACCTTCTGTGACAGTAGACTCCATCACACATGAAATATCACAGATGTTTCCTTTTTGGTGTTTTCCCTCAGGAGCGGGAAAAAAAAAAAGACACTTTCAAAATTCTTTTATAGCACTTCAGTGAAGAAAAGAAAGGCAGAATACAATGGCTCTCATATTTGTAAATGCCATGGTTTTGGGAACATCCTCCATTGTACGTCTATAAAGCCATGCATTTTCACTTACTGCAAATTTCACTGCTTACATGCACTAAAATAATGGATGGCATGACCAATTTTTTCCTCTCATAACATATTCCAGTTTACAATCACCTGCAAAATAATTTATGTTGTCATTAGACTCGAAGGTCATTACAATACTACATTTAGCATGTGGTTGTTTAGTTTTTAACAGAAAAATCTAATGAAGTTGTTTTAAATATCAGTTTACGGTGCTCCCTGCATTGGTTTTAGAATCTGCCCTTCAGAATAATATGTTGCTATTTTTAATCACTATATTAGCCTTTGCTTATAGTCCTTCAGTCAGTTTTCACTTCAGTGAATATGAATGGAAAGCAGAATTAAGACATATTTGAATAGAAGCTCTACCTTAAAATAAAAATCAACAAGCCCACATTTGCTTTTTTCATTTTACAGTGGAAGTGGATATATAATAAAGAGTTTGAGAGAGCAGAAGATCATTTCAATAGTGAGTAGTCTGGTGCATTAACCTTGGGCAGCTGCCAGTCAATTACCCAGCCGCTCTGTCACTACTCTTCCTCAGTTAAGTAGGAGGAGAAAAAAACAAGACAAGTAAAAACTCATGAACTGAGATAAAGACAAGGAGACTCTTTACCAAATACAATCACTGGCAAAACAGATTTGGGGACTTGGGGGAAATTCGGGATCCTGTAAGTTAAATTAAAGTTTGTTTAAGAAACAAAGGCAAAACCTAAAGCACCTTCCCCTACCATATTCCCTTTTCCCAAGGCTCAGCTTCACAGCTTCATTCCTGATTCTTCTAACTCTTCCCTCCAGTCTATATGTAGCTTAATACATGCTTAAGCCTATAATAATGGACAACACAAAATAAATAAATTTCTACAAGAATTGAAGGACAACTTGAATCCTGAACCGGTCCAGTATTTTATTTCCAGTAAAATTTGATCAAAGTCCAGTTTAAATAGGATTCTGAAAGTAGCAGACAGAGGGCAAAAAGGACAATAGTCAATTATTCTCATTTCTGCTTTGACATGAAATTAACACAGTATAATATCAGAGCCTCCTGAGTCCTTACTAATGTAAGTTAGCTTAAGTCAAACACTCCACTTTTTTTCTCCAGCACTGGAATGCCATTTGCATTTCTTATATTTTCACAGCTCTTACTACTGTTAGTTTCTAAATTTAAACAGAATATATTGAAAATCTATGAAGATATACTGTTTAATGATTTAACACTCTTCTAAAAGTGGCATAAGTAACAGAAATAAAGAACTCTGAAAATAGAGCAAATTCTTTCAAACAGGTTGTTATTACCATAAGCAGCCAAGCTAATATTTTTCGTGTTCTAGTAGTTCATCACTTCATTCTGACGTTACGTACACCAAAACAGTATATAAGCTAATTTATCTCTGAAGCCTGCTTCTGTTTTTTTTCTTTGTTTGTTTGTTTTTGTTTTTGTTTTTGGTTATTTTTTTGTTTG
>VXBN01005694.1:119154-138068 GCA_013397395.1 Sinosuthora webbiana
TTTTGTTTTTTTGTTTTGTTTTGGTTTTTTTTGTTTTTGTTTTGGTTTTTTTTGTTTTTTGTTTTGTTTTGGTTTTGTTTTGTTTTTGTTTTTTGTTTTGTTTTGGTTTTTTTTTTTACTGAAAAAAAATACTCTCATCAATACAATCTTGGTCCCAGCCAAACATTTACACAGCAGGTAACTAAATTTGTGTCTTGGTTTTCGCTGGGATAGACTTAATTTTCTTCCTAGTAGCTGGTATAGTGCTGTGTTTTGGATTTATGATGAGAAGAATGTTGACAACAAACTGATGTTTTAGCTGCTGTTGAGCAGTGGTTACAGGAAGCCAAGGGCTTTTCAGTTTCTCTTGCTGCACTACCAGCAAGTAGGTTGAGGGTGCAAAAAAACTGAGAGGACACACAACCAGAACAGCTGTACCCAACTGGCCAAAGGGATATGCTAGAGTATGTATTGTTGTGCTAAAAAAATAAACCAGGGGAGCTGGTTGGGGAATATTAATAAGGAAGAAACCTACTACTCAGGGGCTGGCTGGGCATGAGGATGGTAAGCAAGTGCATTGTGCATCACTTGGCTTGTATATTCTCTTAGCATTTTTATAAGTTTCTCTTCCTTTTCTGTCTTGTTAAACTCATTATCTCAACCCATTAATTCCATCTTTTTTTCAGATTCTTTCCCCATCCCACTGAGAAGGTGTAAGAAAATGGCTGTGTGGTGTTCAGCTGCCTTCTGGAATAAACCCCAACAACCATTCAGAATGTATTTTCAAGTATTAAATTCTATTTAAAAGTCTCAGTATAGATGTGCACCTTGGGTTTACCAGCCTGTCAAAAGATAAGGGTCTGTGATGATTGACATCATGCAAATGCACTAAAACTTGCTGTGGAAGCTTAAATTTAACTCTGAGGAACAGTTCAATTCTGTTTTCATGTACCCTTTCAGCAGAAGAGCAATTAACAGCATTGCCAAAAATTTCTGACTGAAGAACACAGACTTAGGAAATGAGAAACATGGACACCCATTCACCAAGGAAAACAAAATCAGAAGCTCCTGTGGTGGTGGAAAATGTTAAGTGCATTAACTATGTAACTTTGATATTATACTGCTTATGCTGGGTAAAACTAATTAAGAGGGACTGATAACAGCCCACTGAGATCATATATAGTACAACTCAATCTAATAAAATGTTCTTTATATAACATTATTATAACACAATACTTTATGTTTTGGTTTGGGTTTTTTCACTTTAAAGACTGGCTGTTTATCTTCCACTGCTCAAGTCTATAAAATAATCAACTGTGAACAGCATTTTCTAACAATTCATGAAGTATTACTGATAAAAGGTATCTGTTACAAAAATAAAAATTTAGCTTAAATTGAGCTTCATTTTTCTGTAAGCAAGGAGAAGAACTAAACCATACTGATCCTTGACAATCACAGATTTTAGCAATCATTGGCATAACTTACCCAGATGACTGAACGGGTGTGTAATAAGAAATGCAGTTTACATCTTAATGCTTGTATAGCTGCCATACTGACTCATTCCTTTCCTTCCATCCTGTGCAAGGCTAGTGCAGTTGCTAAGGTGAATGGCAAGTATTTGGCATTAAGAACAGCCCTTTGTAAAAGTTTAAATAAATACCTGGAGCTGCCTTAAGTACACTGGGGACAACAGAATCTGGAATATATTAATCCAGTGCTGTAAATAGATGCCTGTAACACAACATATCTATTGACTGGTAAAATTTGTGTTGATTTTCTTGGTATTGACTATTTTATTTTACCTCAACTTGTGTTTCATTCCTTTAGGAAGGGAGATGAGTTCCAATGGAATACTTAAAAAGAAGAGAGGGCAGTTTCTGGGGAACCTGGCAGCATACATAGGGTTATTTAGATGGCTGTACGTGTTACCCACAACAGCTGAAAAGATAAAACACTTAGAAAATAAACAACTATGTCTCAGATGAAATTGATTGTCTTCTAGGGGCTGAAAGAAAATTTTTCAGTTCACTGAAGATCAAGAAATTAGTGCATAATCCAAAATCAAGCCTAATCATAAAAATTAGTATTTTGCTTATGAATTTCTGTTCTCTCTAACCCATTCACTGAATTGTCTCAATTTTTAAAGTACTGTAATTATTTTAAACTGAATTACATTAATCTTGAAAACCCCTCAGTCATCAAGGAATCTATTGAAAAGAAGTCTATATAGGTATGCTGTAACTCTCTGATCAAGCTAGGTCCACACTCTTTTGTTAGCATCTCATGACAGACAACAACTAATGTGGACTTCATTCCCTGAGTTATGTCTTGTCATGAAACTGGGAATAAAGAATTTTTAAGAAGTCTGCTAGAACTGGTTAAGAAGTCAAAGGAGAGAGAGGCACTGACAACTGTTAGAAATTCTAGAGTTCTCAGAGTATCAATGACTACCAAGGGGCCTGAGAACAATATTCTCCAGCCTATTGAAGCAGGAAAAAAAAAAAAAAAAAAAAAAAAAAAAAAAAGAGCAACCGTGTAACACTTTTGCTGCAGAAACTCAGGACACCAGAGTTACAAAGCATTAGGTTGTATGAGCACAAACAGAAGCATAGACAGGATATTTGTAAAATCTGAGGGGCAAATAAAAACAGTAGACTACTGCCATTCTCATCTGACCACATCCAGTCCAGATTTTTTACATTGTTAACCCCATCTCAAAATCCCAGCTTCTAGGATACTAAATTCAAAACCACCTCCACTTATAAGAAGATGAGAGTCTTTTAAAGCACAAGAAAAATGATACTGACCTTCAGATAGGTGTTTCAATTTTTTATTTTTCTTCCAAAAACAGAAAAAAAAAAGAAAAAAAAAACCCTCAAAACAAAACAAAAACCCTAAAATTGAAAAGCATTTGCATTCATATCCTTTTGTTACAATATATGTGTATTAAGTGTCACCCAAGATGACAGGGAAATGTGAAAAGGAGGTCAACTTCTAAGCAAGCCTAAGCCTAACCTATATTTGGGAGTAATAGCAGTCTCTCCAGGGTGGTTTAGCCTCTAGAGACCTGTGACTGAAAACATTTGATGGTTAACAACTTATCCAAATTAATTAATTTAAAAATGTAGGGACCTGGTGTCATAAAACTTCCATTAGAAACATGATTAGCACATGTGGAAAGAAGTGTTGCCTTGAATAATGCAATTAGGCTCCATCCATTAAGTGTTTTTATTGGTCATAGAACCAGCCACTGGTGAATGAGGATCCTATTTTGCATTGCAGCAGCTCACTTTATCATGCTTCATACACATGAGCTACACACAGTAGAACATGCGGAAATTCAACATGGACCCAGGGAGGGACAGGTCTAGGACAAAGTTTAAATTTAGAAGTAGTTGAAGGAGGAAGCACTTGACCTGACCTTTTGTTATCCTGCATATGTTCTTAACAAAGTATTCTTATTCAGTGAGCTGATATTAAGGAGCATTATCTACTGAACCTGCATGAAACAATGATGACTGAATGAATGATTATGCAAATCACACATCAGTATTCCCAATAGCTATTACACAGCATAAATCCCAGGCTCCTTCCTGTTAAGAAAGGACTACCGAGAAAATGAATCAGCCAAGTATCAACTGTTTCAAACATTACAAGTATTCTACATTTGAAGTATAATTATACTGCCTTGAACTTGCATTTAAAAAGTATTTTCCAAATACTTCTATGGTTATTTACAATGTTGACAGTTCTTTACTTAGCATATACTGTGCTTGTGTATCAAAACCCTGTTTTAACAGAGCTATGCAGATTATGATAATGACAGTACACTGCTGGACTAGAAGCAGATATAATACTTTAATCCTTCACTGTAACACTTGAGGAGAGAGAAAAAAACATGGTTTTTGGGTTGGTGACTGCTTGGCTGTCAGAGTAGGATTGCACAACCCACACTCCCCATTTCCAAGCATTTGAAATTCCAGAAACAAAAATCTAAGGTCAGAATATGAATGAAGCAGAAGATGCTGAGAGAATTATATTTTTTTTTCCTCCCTTGGGCGCAGTATGACAACTACCTTGCAGCTTTTCTGCTGCACCATGGCTTCCAGCTCCTCCTGATTGCTATCCATGCTGGGTGCATTGGTGGAGATGGTTCAGCTGGGTTGCTGATTTTGCCCCCAGCACTGGCAAGCTGCCCCAGGCTCATCTCTATCGAGCCTGGTTTTATACCCTTCAGAACTAATTTACAGCCCTCTCAATCAGCCTGCCAACTCATAGACTAGAGTTCTTTTCCATTTTTTAGAGAAGTGAACCCTATCTGCCTCCAACAGGCCCAGTGAACAAGAAAGAAACAAGGATAAACAAAAACATATGAACACTTAAAAAGTTTCAAACCAAGTTACTGTGCTTATGATTGATACCGAAAATTACAGACAATTTTCTCAACCATTTTTCTGAAGAACAAGTGCTAAATACTTAACCCATTTTCTTACAGGTATCTAAACTCAAAGAAAAGATCCCTACATAAGCATAATTTTCATCAGCAGAGGCTGTTTCTTTAAAAATAGGTGTATATAAATAAGGACTTACACTAAAAACTGATATAAAGTGTGTTTATATGCAGAATGTTCAAGTGAAATGAGTCAAAGGTCATGCACCCTAGTACAATTTAAAAAATAATTAAGCATAGCAGAATTTTCTCTAAATAAAAATCACCTTTAGAAAAGTTTTATATGGCTGCTAAGAAGCCCTACAATGTGCAAATATGACTTTGATTATTCTAATAACATTATAGCTATCTAATTATGTTTGAAATGAAGCTAACTGATTTTGTGGCAAAGACTTTTTTTCCTTTGTGTTTATTCTTTTTTTTTCTTGTATGTTGATCTAATTTGAAAAGTATTCTTAGATTAGCTAAGATACTACTGCATGAGTATTCATTAATCTCTAATTAGCATTTTTAAATCCTTGCATTTTGATTTAAACATGCATGAAGTCTAATCTCCGTAACTACAATTAGAATTGTTTATTTAATAAATCTTGAACTAATGAATATATTGTTCTAAAATTGCTTATCATCATATATTTCACAGAAAAATGAGATTATAAAAAGTTTATGGCAATACAATCTTGTAAGATTTTTTTTAGCAGCAAGGTGGTCTTGGTCAGGTTTTTTTTGTTTGTTTGTTTATTTTTGGTTTTTTTTGTTTTGTTTTGTTTTGTTTTTTGTTTTTTGCTTTTTGTTTTTTTTTGTTTATTTTTGTTTTTTTTGTTTTGTTTTGTTTTGTTTTTTGTTTTTTGCTTTTTGGTTTTTTTTTTGTTTTGTGTTTTTTGGTTTTTGGTTGTTTGTTTTTGGGTTTTTGTTTTGTTTTGTTTTTTCTTTTCTCTAATTTGATATAAAACCAAGAGCAGCCCCTGTTTATCCAACTATTTCAGTATTATAAAGAGTGGTAGATATTTATCTGCTATAGACGACATTCTGCCATGACGTTGTGGCTGTGATATTTCTGCTTATTAAAAAGAACCAAAGATTCATATTCCCTTCTGTTAAATAATAATAAATTTTAAGACAATGAGGAGTTTGTACACTGGTGTAAACCTCACTGTACAGATTGGTAGAGTTTTGCTCACTTCCTGTTTTTAAGACAATTCAATTCAGGCCGAATAACAGCAACTTTCTGTATAGAAGTCCTTTTACATAGAGACAATGACCAGGGCCAAAAATGGTGCAAACATGCATTTAACATCTAGCTAAGATAATGTAGGAGGGTTGAATTCAAAGATAGTTGAGTCAGAGCTAGATCTGATATCTACATTTCCTAAAGACAGGTCTGATCAGTCTGTTCTCCTCCACCATACCATGGTTGCTATTTACATTTTAGACTTTAAACTGAGGACTGAAAAAAATTAAAGTTAACTCTTTTCAAGTTATTGGTAAGGAAGGCTCGAGACAGAGGAATAAGTTTAAGGTGCCTGGGTGCTCTGGCGTACACCTTGTCTTTTGACAGTGAAAGGATACACAGAGGAGGCCATGCCAGCAGTTTGAACAGCTGTGCCAGTGGGTCTTCACCATTTGGATAATTTCTTTGTCACTTGGAAAGGCCCAGCTTCTCAACTGGTTGGTTGTGGAGCATGATGATGGTAATAAGGGTGGGCTGGTCATTCTGCTGTTAGATTTAGCACTTGGGAAGTCCTATATTTCAGTATTAGCATTGCCAGAAACTGGCCACAGGCTGAGTTTTTGCAAGACTCCATCACTGAGCTTTGTTACAATTGCTACATTTGACTTTTTCTTGACCTGCCTGCAGCTTTCTTTCTCTTGGTTTAGCTGTGACATTTTTTAAATTACCCAGTGTCCATTGCTGATTTCTTTTGCTTCTTTTGTCTTTACATTTGTGCAATCACAACTTTATATACAAAGTAATCACAAATATCTATTCTTTAAAATATATATTATTCTACAACTAATGTAGCAAGGTGCATAGAGAAAAGAGTACTGACAGGAAAGCAGAGACCTTGATTTGTGGTTACCTCCACAAATGCAACCTCAAGTTCTGCATGCAGTCTCATCCTCTCAAGCCTATCTTATCAAGCATGTCCTGTAGTATGCAAAATGTGTTCAGACATCACATTTGCTGGGTTTCCCATATATTTATTAAACATGAAAAAGGCTCATCATTTGTGCCCACACTGTCTTTCCTCCTGATTTCCTTCTGGCTTTTGGCTCAAGAGCAGCACGTTGGGATTGCATTTGAGCTATGCCTGACACTATAGGAATCTACAGACAAGCATACAGCACAGAACAAGCCCTCCTATAGCTGGGTGTCTTCATTTGTCTTTGCCACTGAACAGTATATAACCCTTCAGCTTGCATAAAACAGTCAAAGAATATTAAGGGACATTCTGTTGATGAACAAGGCTAAGCTCCAACTTAGATAGGGAAGAAGTTGGAGTGCATTTTTCCAGGGTTTGTCTTTTTGGGTTTTTTTGTACTTTGTCATGATTATGCTTGCATTAGTGAGCTTTGAAAGTGTTCAGAAGACCCATTCTTAAGGGAAGAGTGACTGAAAGGAAAAATTGGGGAGATTAATATTTTAGGGTGAAAAACAGTTCTTTTCTCATTCAGTGTTTTCTATTAAAAAAAAAAAAAAGACAACTAGAAGTATCTTAATTAAAAATGTTTCCATTAATATTTCAGCTAGGCTTCACAGCAAGACATACGTCTTCAAAAGTACATGAAGAGGTTGTTAAAAATGCTTGCAATGTAATGGTTTTGCTGACAACAGTGAAATGTGCAGCTGAGCTCAACAGGATTGATTCAAGTACAGGGTATGTTGCTGAAGGTGTGTGAAAGTCCAGCTAGTCAAAAACATGGAAATTAATACTTCAATCATCTTAGCATAAAGTTCATCCAAAATGTTGTTAGAAATTTGTGAACCCATCCTCCCTCCATCTGCAGTGAACTTGCAGAATTTAGCTAACAAAAGCACCTTTATTCTCTGTGTGAAGCCTGTATATTTTGTAGGATTTCATTCAATTCTTCAAAACCTTTGAAAATCCAAAAACAAACTACATATATACTAAACTGAAATCATGCAAACACTGTCTGAAGTGTTTGAGATTCTCAAACTGAGAATCCTCACAGCACTAAGAATCCTTATAGCATCTTCCAAAATTTGACACAAAACTCAGCTTAGATGTGCAAGACTTAGATATGTCTGATTAAAACTGCTTATATTAAACATTTTATCAAAACTCCTTATATTTTCCTTATTCTCAGCCTTGGGTGTGTGGGAGGTGAAGAATGAATAAGGGAGGATGAAGACTGTATTTTTAATAGAAAATGCTTCTGTTTTCTTTGAAATACACAATGTTAGCAGATGCTGTATTTTCTCTTAACTGTACTATGAAAGTGTAGATAGAGAAGCCATCACAACTGCTGTTACGACTCAAACCTCTTACCCAGTTCTAACACAGCCCTCACAAAAATGTCTTGATGACTCAGGTTGATTTACTCATTTTGTGCATGTACACAACACAGATGACACAAAGATTATCGTTATCATCTTTACTTAAATAAAGGAAACAAAAGCACAGGTGCCAAGAACAAGATCAACAAAAGGATTGGCCTGTTGCTAGATTAGACATTATGCAAGATTTTCTAGGATTTTTTTTTTTCTTTGGGTTTTGGTGTGGTTTATTTGGGTTTTTTTTCCCCTTTTTGGAAAAGCATTGCTGTGGTTAGACCTGTCAGATATGGGAGGTCTGGCTCTTCAGTTACTGCTTTCCCAACTTGCACACACTGAAGAGCAAGCCCTTTTAGACTGACTTATAATATGTATCAGAATTTAGGAAGCAACCCTCTAACCTCTGTGGCCAACCAAATAAGTTTCATGAAGGTGAATTTTGTACTTCTATATTTATGTGTGATAATGCTGCAGCTTGGACAAAAAAAAGGAAAACCAGGATTCCTGTAGAATGACCCTCTCTGCACCCCATCCTGTCTTCACCTCCCATCATAAGCAAAGCCATGACAAGGTGTTACTGATCCCTAAAAGAATGTAACCTTGAGAATTAGACATTTAACAAAGAGCATAAACATTGATCATCCATGGATTTTGGCAGGAAATAGGACAAATAAGAAAATGCAATTCTGGTTATGACCTGACAGTTATATCAACCAAGAAAGAGGAGAGGAATCACTCCAGCATAATCTCTCATCTCAGGAAACAAGACTGAATCAACATTTCTATTTAAATCATAGCCTACATAATTCATTGTGGGAAGACGACTAGGGCTGAAATGAGAGAAAATTTGGAGGTTATATTTACATTCCAGTAGAAGCTATAACTTGATCCTATAATCCCATATATAGGATGAAACCCTCTGAAAGTTCTTAATTTTTTAATTTACTTCTCACAATATTTTACCTACCATAGACTCAGCAAACATAAGTAATTTTGAAATTTAAAATGTCCTCTCACATTTTCATATCACCTTTCCCCAAGCAGTGACAGATGCCCCAGAGCTGTGTCATTGTGAATTCAGCTGCAATATGTGGGTGATTATACCTTCATTCCACTCGACTTTTGGACTAGATAACTAGGCCTAAAGCTGTGTAATTATTTAAGCCCCTTCCAGAAACCAGTTCATATTGCTGATTTACCACCTGAGTAATACTTAGAATACAAGTATTGATACGGATTCACACATGAGCTGTTTAGGAAAACACTTGGTGTTCAAGTTGACTGCATATATTCCAGGAGACAACATTTGCTTTGCAGTATCTCAGTGTATAGCACCCCTGGAAACAGAAATATGATGAAAAGAGTATTGTGTGTCAACCTCAACAGACAGTTCTAACAAAAACCATGGCTATTATTAGAAACAAAGCTAGAAATGCTGCAGAGCCCTATGAACAATGAAACATCATCAGTTCCTGCTATTTGTCATAATGTGACCCAATGCATTATAAGATCAATTCAGTAGGCACTGAATCCCTGCGGAAAGATTTCAGTGCAAAATATGATGATTTCCCTGTGGAGGTAACCAACCACATGAACAATCTTTTGTTGTTAAATCGAAAACCCCCATCATCATGGACAGCAGATGAAAAGTAGAACTTTGTGCTGTTCAGTTCTACTTTATTTGGCAAAACCGTTGAAAGTTTGGTCTTAACTACATAAACAATATAGGCTTACTTCAATGAGCAAGGATTTTTTAGTCAAAAATAATGATTAGAGAAATTTTTGGGGAGACTGCTTTTTCACAGTAGCTTTTACAGTGCAGTCAAAGAGTTCAAGTCACAAGGCTCCACCTGATTATTTGAGAGATAGATTTAGAAACTGCAGATGACAACAGATATGCAATAAGAATGAAACAAGATTTTTGCATACATGTACCATGAAAAACTTCTGTCAGTGAGAAATGTAAACATCAAAGCTAAAGCTGAATGGTCATTATGGTCTTGAATATTTTGAGCCAATGCTACTGGTAATTTTGAGTACAGCCCTGCACTAGTTTACCATTTACAAAATTGAAAGGTGGGTGAAAGGTTAAGTTTACACACTTACCTGCTCACTAACAATTGAACACATAGCCTGGCTTAATTTCCAAGTTACATAACACTGTTTAACAGACTGTTTTAGTACAATAATAGGCATCTCTTGATATGTTAATACTCTGATGTTTAAAACCTTGCTGATTCTAGTTAATGCACCAAGGCATCCATCTCATCTTTGTGATTTGCATCCAAAACTTCTACTTATGTTTTGCCAAGCACTACCTCACTTTAGCAACTGATACATAAGACTTAATTGCCAATTTTATGATGATTTATTTACAACAAACAGAATGATTGACAAATCACACAAATCCTCAATATATTATTTTTTGCAAGAGCGTTAACATGCAATGTGACTTTGAATACATTCTTGTGGTGTGGAACTTGAGAACTGATAATAGAACAAAAGGATATTTGGAAAGAATGAATCCATAGTTTTTAAAGCTTTGAAAAACAAGGTTCAACTAATGACTTTTGGACAAACTTTTGTGTTTGATAGAACTTGGATTCACCTAGAGTTAAATAAAAATTGGTGAAACTGGGTTGCTGAAGAACATCAAAAAGAAAATAAATTGCAGAGAATGAGAATGTGCTACAAGAATGACTGAAGTTTGTTCTTACTAAAAATGGTAGATTGGTTTGTAATAAAAATATATCATAATATGAACTGAAGTGAAAATTGTGATCTAAAAAAAAAAAAAAGAGAAAAGCCTGTAAAAGAACAATAGCCTCATCAAAATAGTTATCTCCCACAATGTTTAAACCTTCAATACACCTAATGTTCTAGTGTTTCAAGTGACAGTATGCTGTTTTACACATAGAATCAACAGTGGAGTAGGCAAGCCAGAGAGGAAATATCAGATGTGTCTATTAATAACCTAGAGAGCAATTCATCCACCTCTGCCAATCCTATGAGCTCTCCAGAGGAACTGAGCATATTTTTACAACGTCAGGAATGTATTCACAGAAGTAGATTTTTTTAAAGGTGCATTATTTTATTATGCTTATTTTCTGGGAACCTAGTAAAAATTAGTCATTTCTTTCATCAATTAAAATAATTTTTCATCAGATATGTGTGGATGTGGCAGGAAGTTCAGCCTAGGGATTAAGAAATTCCAGTATTTTCCGATATATAATCTATAAATGGATTTTTTATTTTCTGAAACAAAGTTACCTTAGGGATGTATCTGCTAGCTTTAGAGACAGACTGTTACATGCAGGTTTGACCACAGAGCTGTGGGAGCCACCCTGCTGTGGCTCCTGCTTGTAAGGGCTTTTGCATATTGGTTCTACGATTGCCAGTTGGACAAAACTAGCTTAAAATCAGCAGGTTTGAGGTGCTAGTAAATATAGGCAAAGTCACCCAACTAAAAACTGTCTTTAACTCCTATAAAACCAGCAGGGGTGTATAAAGTTGCACAAGTCTTTTTTTCTAGATCTAGATCCAAGATATTTGTTCAGAGACATGGAGCCACACAGTAGAGATTAATCCTTAGATTCCTGCTTAAAACCATGTATTTCTGATCACACTGATAGCCCAGCAGATACAGCCAGTAGGAGATTTGTTTAGATAAAGTTTAGACATCAGTGTACATGAACTTAAAAAAAAAAAAAAAAAAAAAAAAAAGATCTAGGATGCACTGCACAGAAATTCTGCCTACAAGCAATCAACTGGTAAGATTGAGTATTTGCACAACTGCCTTGTAGTTACAAACATGAGCAAATTTAGCCCTTTGTGCAAGTATAAAACTAAAAGCAGAAACCCATGAAACTTCCTTGCATTCTCGTAGCAGCACAACAGCAGTTAAAAGTTTTCCACCAGTGACTTCAGATTTTTTCCTGAACTTCAAGCAGGCTTCATACTGAGAAAGATGGATTCCTTTTGTCAGCCTAGAAACCACTCAAACAGAAAGAAAAAAAGTTCACAGCCTAGCAGAACACCAGCCAAAACCAATTCAGTATTAGAATAGAGATTACAAAACACAAGCCACTGTATTTTATACTTACTTAAGTAGTGCTACCTTAAGGAAGCCTTTATGGTTCACTCCTGAAGTTTCTCATTCCTTCTTCAGGATCTCTGTCACCACTCACTCTCCTCATAAATGCCAGATCTGTTTTGTCAGATTCAAATCCCAGGGGAAGCCTGCACCCTTTTCCCACATAGTCTTAGCAGGAAACCTGTCATAGAAGTCAGGTCTTCCTTTCACACTATATTTCAAATAGAAAATACAGTTTCTTCTACAGTAAATAAATGGATTTTTAAAAAACATCAACAAACATCTTACTTTAATTTTCATATGTAATGAACAGAAATTTGATTAACCTCATTTTTTAACATACAGAATAAGCAGTGTGCCAAGCTACTCTTTCCTTTTTAGGTAATTGGAGACATTCAGTTACCATTTTCTAATGGAAAATAATCAACCAATTTATACTTTGTCAACAGATCTGTTTTTATATGCTAAGAGGTTTGGCTTGTTGAATGTATTTTGGATACATGGTATAGAAAAAAAGCAAGGCAATTCTCTTACTGAAAAGGCATTGGATTTTATTTTCAAGTCTTTTTATTTTCTGTCTTTTCTATATAGTAGTTGCCTTTCCTGATCTTACCTATTGAGTACTTTCTTGAATATTGCAGCAATATCTACTGTGTCTATCTTAGATAGTAGTACTCTAGTATAAAATAGAAGATTAATAAAATATCAGGCTGATTTTTTCCAGCCCAAACTCTTCATGTGAGGATATAATTTAAAAAGAAATCATTTATTCTTACCATATAGGCTGCAACAGGAACCAAATCTGAACTGAATCTTTATTCTGAACTGAAAAATGCTGTGATATCCAAAAGTTAATTAAACACATATGATAACAATAGTTAAAAAAAAAAATTAACAAGGAAGTTGCTCTATATTCCATATGTCTTTTGCCTCAGAGGGACTGTGGATCAAAATCAGGACAATGTTTTGTCGATTTCTGGGGAGATGGTACATCCAAAAACAATTAACTGAGGGCGGGAAGAGAAATGGAGAGTAGGAACTTAACCAATACAGACCAACATAGTTTACCAACATATTTATTGGATGGTTTGGATGATCTATAGTGAATTCTATTTCTTGAAGACCTACTTCAGTTCTTGTTTTTTCTACTATCACTGAAATTTCTTTAAAACTCCGGATAACCAGCTGTCTTATGGCAGCTCAAATGGACCAAGTGTTGCCTTTGCCTTTTGAAAATTAAGTCCTTTCAAGGGGATAACTTTACAGTATTTAAAATGTGTGCTAAATTATTCAAATCTGGCAGGTTTTTCAACACTATAAATTGTGTAAAGCATTGTGAATTCAAAATATGCTTCTGTGAACGCAGTTTTATAGTACAGTGGCAACTCAAGGCAACATAATTCACTGTTTAATTTTTTACTTGAAGCTGAATACATAGTAGAAGTTCCTTTCCTGAATAAATCTATGGCTGAAGCAGGATTTATGTAAAATTCCCAAATGCCTTGCAACCAGCAGTAAAAAAGATAACTTGTATTTTTGATCCTGCCAGTACCACCTAGAGACCCAGGTCTTCCACAAACAGATCTATTAAAACTTCCTAGGGACCAACCAGATCAAAAGTGAGTGGGCAAGTACTGGAAGTACACATAGTTACTCTTTAGGAAGTGTTTAGGGAATGAAACAGGAGTGGGTGAGATCAGAGTCAGAGGCTAGGGAGCAGAAACGTACGCTATGCATCAGAAAGCATTAAGAATGATGGATAGCTGAGCCCTTCCGAAGTCAGGAGTTATCTGCACAGTTTATAGTATTCACTGCTGCTGAGGATATAATCCATTACTTACGTTTGTAAACCTCTATGCAAGATAAAAGAAAGGGTTTACTGTTGTAAGCAAAACATTCCTTCCAGAATTAACATTAGTTGCACTAAGTTTGTATATACAGCATTTTTTATTTTATTTACTTCTTTATATTAGCATAATATAGGGGTGGCAATTGACTTGGAGTTCCTTTATCTGTAACACTGCTGTTTAAATATAAGGTTATTCATTTCCTGCAGAGGTTTGGTGCTTTGGGGTTTGTTTAGGTTTTTTTTGTTTGTTTGTTTGTTTTTGTTTTTTTTTTTGTTTTTTTTGTGTGTGTGTGTGTGTGGGGGGGTGTTGTCTGTTTGTTTGTTTGTGTTTTTGTTTTAAAGTAAACTAGTTAATAACCATCTCTGGTAATTAATTTTGGAAAAATTATTAAAGTCAAAAGACAGAAGAAGAAAATAATCTTTGACCTACATTATGATCAGCCACTCACTGTATAACTGAATGAACTATCAAAGGCAGTTCTGAAGTTTAGTTTGCACAAAGGTGAGAAAGAAAAAGTGGTGGGAGTGCAGTTAAATTAATAGTTTTTAAAGAGAAATAAGATCCATGATAAAATAATTCATTCTTATGATTCCCTTATATCATGTGCAAGCTGAATTCACTATCTTGCAGCATACCTTGAAGCAAGAAGGCAAGTTCTAATTATTAAAAGCAATTTCATTGGATGTGATGATAGATTCTTCTGTGCTGTTTCAGTTACATGTGTGTGATCATATGCCACAAAATGGGAAATCTGATTGCTTTGCTGATGTACTGCTGACGTACCCTACTGATGCAGGGTGAATTACTGTTAGTTTGTTGTAATTCACATAGGAAAGTGGAATGTAGAACCTTTCAATTTTTAGATCATCACATTAAGGAACAGCTTTGTCTTTTCCCTAAAATAGTATACTGCCTTCAGTTTAAAACTCAGTGCACCTAAACATTTCATATAATTGAGGCTGTTTATAAGTATTTTGGACTTAAGGAATATTTTTATTAATAAGAATTAGTTGCATTGCAAAATGTCAGCCATCATTAGTGTTGTAGTGGGCAAAGACTTATTGCCAGGAAGTCCAAGACCATCCTGCCTTGTATGAGAAATAGCTTGGCCAGCAGGACCAGGGAAGTGATTTGCTCCCTCTACTCAGCACTGGTGAGGGCAAATCCTAAATCCTGGGTTCAGTTTTGGGTCCCTCAATACAAGAAAGAAATCGAGGTGCTGGAGCATGTCCATAGAAGGGCAACAGAGCTGGTGAAGGGTCTGGAGCACAAGTCTGATGAGAAGTGGCTGAGGGAGCTGGGGTTGTTTAGCCTGGAGGAAACAAGGCTCAGAGGAAACTTTATTCTCTCTACAAATACCTGAAAGGAGGCTGTGGCCAGGTGGGTGGTGGCATCATTTCCCATGCAAGTGACAAGCCAAGAGGAAATGGCCTCAGGGTAGTTTTAGATTGGATATTAGGAAAAACTTCCTCACTGAAAGGGTGGTCAAATATTGGAACAGAGTACACAAGAAGGCAGTGGAGCTACCATTCCTGTAGTTATTTGAAAGATGTGTAGCTGTGGTTTTAGTGGACTTGGCAGTGCTGTGTTAATTGTTGTACCAAATCATCTTAAAGGTTTTCTCCAACATAAATGATTTTATGATTCCATGATCTTTCTGTTTAAATTTTGGAAGAGATGTTAATAGCAGCTATTGATACCAAAGGAGCCACAGCCTATTAGACCACATGAGTAGAAAAAAAAAAAAAAANAAAAAAAAAAAAAAAAAAAAAAAGAAAAAGAAAGTAGGAGATAAAATATTATTTCTCATAACAGGAAATTCAGCTGGTAGATATGTCACAGTATCAATAGATGAGTTGGCAGAAAAAACAGTAGAATACACTGCGATGAAGCAAGAGACACCAACATAAAGTATGTGTTAGGTGTATCTGCAAATGATGTTGCGCTTAGGAAAACAGGATGAGATTAATAGCTAGTTCATTATCTAGGTCAATGCCTCAGGTTGCAGTAGTGCAACCAACTTAATTTTGAGATTGTGTTAAATAATAAACTTTTTAAAATAGTTGTCCCTATCACCCCAGTGTTTTCCTCTATACAACCTCAAAATCTAGTTCCCTCAACCTTCCAGCTACCTAAACTATCTCATATCCATGTACTATAGCAAAGACTCCTACAGGATGGTGGTGTCAGCTCTTGCTCCTCATTGGCACTGCTCACCTTCAAACTATTTGAGTTTTCAGACTAACACCAGGAACAGATTAGAGGCTCTTTTCAGCTTTGTTTTAGAATACCATTTGCAGGAGTTGAGCTTGCTATCTGGTGCTGAGAATTTCTCCATGCTATTTGATTCATAATGCTGCCAGTCAATACTGCTGAACAGAGAGGAGAAACACCAATGTATCACTCAACATTCATTTCTCATTAGGCCTCTTCCACAGAGGGTAAAGCAGAGCACCAACTTTCCTGTCCCACTCATCTCCCATGAAATGCTACTTATGTCCTGGTGATGTTTGTAACCACCTTTTATTACCCAATGTGTGCTTTTAGCACCATGACCTTAACTATGGTTTATGATTTTTCCATATGCTTTTAAAAAACACAATTACTTGAAAAACTATAAATTATGATTTTTTTTTTTCTATGTTAGAAGAAAGAAACTGGAACTAATGCAACACGCTCATGCCTAACCCTGTGTAGCAACTGAACTGGCTGGGGTGATCAGTGGCTTAGCCCAGGTAGCTTATGTGGAAGATTTCAACCTGAGACCATGGGAGGTGGGATACTGAAAGGATGGAAGTTAGTATGCTAAAAGAATAATTCCATAACAGGCCATGTTTCTGGTTCTGGTTCTCAGTTGGTTCAGGACCTGTTACACATAAGGTCATGTTCCTGTTTCATGTTCAGGATTGGACCCCTGCCCTCAGATCTCCCTATATATTGTTAAGTTCACCACGCCCCTTAGTCTTTGGATGTTGCCCCTCAGATTGTGTGGTTTCTGTGTTTGTTGTTTTCACTATTAAAGTTCTTTATTTTTTGGGCAACTCCATCGTTCCCGTGCCTCTGTCTTGCCATGCTCCCCCAGCTGGACCAGACCTGGAGTCGCAGTGAGCTGGACTGTGACAGCCCTAGGTAGGAACTAAGTGCTGGCTTTGTGGTCAGACGTATCTTTCAGAAATGCAAATTAAGAACAGACTCACAAAAGCTGTAAGCTATAGAGCATTACATAATTATGGAGGAACAGTTTTCCAGTTCCAATGTTCCCTAACAGCTAGAATTTTTTTCCACCTGTTTTTACTTCCACTCTGCTTATTAGGTCATTTGGTTTTAGGAGCATTAGCCTTTCAGTTTAGAAGGACATTTATGCAAATACTCAAGTCCCTCTCTGAAAGCTCTGCTAGCTCTTCACAAGCTACTGACAGCTTAAGGCCTTTATTGACTCAAGATCAATATAACTACAACACTAGCAAGAAAAGAAGACTTAGGACTTAAGAAAAATCTTTCTATAAGAACAGAAAAGGTAGCACCCAAATGTCCACCTTGAAAGTTCTGCACATCTTGAAAGAAATAAATGCATCCACAAAATGGATACAAACATTTAGCCCGTTTCTGATTTTAGAAAAAAAAAAAAAAATCAGTTTTCTCTTTCACAAGGGAAAAGTTATACAATATCTTATAAGACCCTCTCTTCTTTATGTTGTGATAAAGTATTGTCAGCTCATAAATTTAAAAATCACTCCGCCTCTGATCTTATCTTTGAGAGTAAAATTCAGAGCCTCTGGAAAATTTAAGGCTAAGACACTAAATGACATTTTCACTTCTCTATGAACTAAAAATCCCCAGAAGATTTCCACAGCTGCCTCTCATGCCAGTAAAAAAGTAACTTAGAGCATATATAGTGTGCAATCATTTGAGATATTGAGTGCAAACAATACCGACAAAGCAAGAACAGCTAATACAAAGTATTTATAAAACAGCTGAAGTATTTCAGGCTTACTTTTGAAAACACAAGTTTACCAGACAAAAAATAGCCAAGTAACATTTTATGTCACATAGATAGCATTTCTCTTTGCACTATGCATTCATGCTGTCCAGGCTGCATACTCAAGAGTCTTGAACCTTTCTAAAATAATAAGCAACAATCAAATTAAGAACATTATAGATGAATTGGGTCGAGTACAGAATGGGGTAACAGCCCAAGAGTCTTCAGATTTACTATAATTACTTTCAACAACCTTAAAAAAAAATAAGGATGAAATGGAAATGGAGCAGTAATGCTCCATTTGAGCAGTAATGCTCTAAATGCTCTTCTAAAAGGGCTAGTGAAATTTACTACTGGAGGGTGGCACTGCAGAAAAACAACAGTCATATTCAGAAGAAGGGACAATAGCTTTTCGTATTACTCCATCAGTAGAAACTGATGCAATACTGAGTCTTCACACTGTGCTTGGACCATAATGGAGTAAGGACTTTGATGTGGCCATGTCTCTGACCTTTTCTTTGGTGCAAATTGCCCAAAGACTAAAATGTCCTTAAAATTAAAACAAAAACCAACCAAACAACAAACCAAAACCAAAACTTAAAAACAAACCCCACACATATTTTATTAGAATAGAGAGAATTCTTTGCCTTTTATACAGACACTCAGGATGACTAATCAACCAAACAAGAAATTATTGTAAACTTGCAGCCAAGTTGGTCGTGGTATCACCAGGAACCAGATGGACTGCTGACTTTTAGACCCATCTCAGGACCATCTTTCTTTCACAAGATCACTTCCTTCAAGAATGCACAGGCAAGTAGGTGCCTGCTCCCCTAAAAGAGAGTATACCATTGATGTGGCATTGTGCATCACAAAGTCTTTACTGTATCAGTAACAATAGGTGTGGGGAACTCTGGCCTGCCAGGAAGTAATCTGGAGATGTACAAGAAATTGGAAGACAGAATAGCCAGCACAGACAATCTCAACTAGCCAAAGGCATATTCTGTTCCATATCGTAAGGTGTCATCCTCAAAAAAAAAAAAAAA
>VXBN01005694.1:142305-160881 GCA_013397395.1 Sinosuthora webbiana
AACATAAATACAAAATTAAATATTTACCTGTATGGACATGCTGGTATGTGATGTATGTGATGAGGTAGTGCATTGCACTGTCAGTCCATTAGAACATTTGCTATACCCACCATTCAGATTTCAGCCATCAGCAAACCTGTTAATAATTTCCATATCTCTGGTCAAATGGATGCACAGAAATCTGAACATTTACTGAAAATTGGTCTAGAGCAACAAAAAGATTAGTTGTTGTAGGCAAGAAAACTGATTCAACATGCAAATCCATGGAACCATGAAGCAGAGAAAAAGTAAGTTACATAAACTTGATGTAAGCTCGAAAAGACAAATAATGAGTATTGTAAATAGGCCACCCTTAAGCACAATAATGGTCTGTGCTGTTAAACTCATAACCTAAGGGCCACACCTAATTTTCGTGTGCATTGAGATTCATGTCAAGAAGGCAAGCTCTAATTGTTGCTGCACTGCCCCAGGCTTGTTTACTTCTTTTATTGTGAGAGGAAAGAGGAGGAGGCATGTCACTATGTATCTTTATTTAAATTTAAGCAACTCCAAGCAGAAGACCTTACTGCTGTAACAAAATGGAATATAAATTATGTATTCATTGAGGTGTAGCAAACATAACACACATGGCACCTGTTCAGAATCTGGTTTGGACTCAAGAAGTAAACGGGAGAAATTGCTTTCGTGCTTAATGAAATCTGTGATATATATACATACAGTCTTTCCCATGTAATCACTGAGGGATGAAACATTGACTTTGTATGTGCTCATGTATTCTTTGATTACAGTAAAGAACTTTTAGGACTCTTGTTTCTGTTACTTGTGTTGAACCACAGCCAGTGAATCTCCATTTGGCTTGCCACTTCAGTCACTGGGAAAGAGAACTGTAACAGATAAAAATTAACTAAGGGACTGACTGTATGAAAGACTACAAAGAGGATGTGGAGACCTCTGATGTTAGCTTGAAGAAGAGTTGTTCAAGTCCTGTGCCTATAGGGCTTCTTACAGCACTTCATAGTGCCTTACAGCCAGTGGCATCCAGTGAGAACCTTTAAAGTCACAATAAACTTATCAGCGTCTCACATTCCCATTCTTACAGTATTGAGGAGAGGAAGTTGAATGGATAACACTGATATCCTTTGTTGCTGTGTCCCTGACTCTGGGGATGTTTTATTGATTAATGCTCAATTCAAATAATATTTGAATTGAACATAAATACTGGAATTATATATATCAAGTTTAAGCATTGCTTGGGGACTTAAGAGAGAATAACTCATACTGTGTCTGCATCAGAAATTTCAAACTATAGACTTTGAGGTAACTAGTTTTTTAATCTTATTATAACAATAATTCTTTATACTTAATATAATACAATACCCAATTCCACATACACAAGAATTAGTAATAAATCCTTTTGAAACAATGCAGAAAGTTCATTCTTTCAAGTGGTTTTTTATGATGCTGTTAATAACAGTATTATAAAGTAGTGATGTTTTTTGTACTACAGACACAAATTTATACTATGTTATTAGATATTATTTTCAAGAAAATATGAGAGGGATTTACAGGTTTCTAATAACTCTAAAGTGAAAACAACTGAAGACAGCAAGGAAAGAAGATAAAGGCATAAAGATATTCTGCAAGGCAGGGAAATCCCTTTGGAAAACTCTACTGTATAGAGAACAAAGCTTTTCAAAGAGGTGTTTATGTGAGACAGTAAGAATTGTGAAAAATTCTGTCCTTCTGAGCTGTGATACTCCAGCAATCACTTTTAAGGAGAAAAACAGGGCAAAACCAAAGAGAGAAGTGAGGTGTTACAACCGAGAGCAAAGCATTGCATGCATTAGACCTCTAAATGTCACTCATTTTCAGACTATAAGTATATAAATTAATTACAACATACATTTATCTCTAATATTCAAACTTCAAACAAAATTTCTTGCTTTGCTAGCAAAATATGTGAAATAAAATGCACCATTAAGAAGTTCTAAGATGCCCAGCTGTAAAAGCAGATGACAGCTATCTGCAGTAAGACAGGAAGGCACTTTATGAAGATAGTTTTGCTTCTTAAAGAAGACAAGGACACTGAAAATTAAAGTTCCCTTTACTTTTGTTCATTCTTGCCTTCTTGTTTTGCCATAAGAGCTGCAATTATTTTCAGCCTGTTAGTTTTTCTTACTTAATAAAGCACAAAGCACTTAAGGAAGAACACTTCTCCCTTAAGGTAACACCAAAACCTAAAATAACACTGTTGTAATCTTGGCCTAGTTGAAGTTCAAAGATACCAGTGGTGGGTCTGTGTTTCTGTAAGATTGTGTTATTCCCCATTCAAAGGTTTATAAAATGCAGTGGACAGCTTCAAATGTTCTGGTGTTTACCAGGCCCGTCCAGTTGTGTTCTTCCAGCTCTGCTTCGAAAAAAAAAAAAATAAAGACCAGACTTATTCACAGTCTATTCTCCTGAAATAGCATTGGGAAGAGCTCCCTTACATTCCTGTAACCCTATCAGCTCTCTAACACACATCTCAGTTCATCCATAAGGTGGGATCAAACTTTCCTTCTTTATAAGACTGAGCAGAGATAAAACACTACTGAGTCATTAGTGAACAAAGGTGACATTACAGCAATCATCTCACACAGTAAATCACTTTCCACACTGTGCCACAATGATGCTAATTAAACATGAAGCACTCAGTCCAGCACATATTTCACATGAAGAACTGCCACTGAGGACAATATTACAGCAGCAATGAACTTGACCTAATGTCCTTGGAAAGATCACTTCAGAGTGCCATTTCTGAAAAGAGAAATGGTATAGATACAGTGATGAGACACAGAGGAAGGAAGAGGGCAGTAGTTCAAACCTTTTCATATGGACAAAAATCACTGATCATATCCTGGAGATTCCTGCCTCTTTTAAAATTTAAATAAACCGCAAAGCTCAACGCTTGCTTCTTATATTGGCGCTTGGTTGCTTTAAAAAAAAAATATTCCATATCTAGGCAGATTAGAAAAAGAGCTTTTTCCCTCACCCAGTCTGACAAAAATCTATTTTATTGAAGCAGAGGGAATAATATGGACTTCCATATAACCTTTGCAACAGAATTGAAGGTTTGACTTGCCAGTGAGTTCTCGAAAAATCTGTGAATTTCTCAAAAAAGTATTTATCTTCTGGTAAAATGTAAAAGAGGAGGACAGAGGAAAAATCATTGTTGTCAGCTGAGTGAAGATACTTCATGAGGGTCATGAAGACAATCAGGAGTCTGGAGCACCTCTCCTGTGAGGAAAGGGTGAGAGTGTTGCGTTGTTCAGCCTGGAGAAGAGGAGGATCTGAGGAGACCTTATTGAAGACTTTCAGCACTTAAAGAGGGCTTATAAGAAAGATGAAGACAAACTTTTCAGCAGGGCCTGTTACATTAGGACAAAGGGTAAAGGTTTTAAATTGAAGAAGAGTCAGTTTAGGTCAGATACAAGGAAGAAGCTTTTTACAGTGATGGTTGTAAAACACTGGAATGGGTTACCCAGGGTAGATTCCTGGTCCCTGGAAACATTCAAGGGGCTCTTAACAACTTGATCTCATTTAAGATGTTCTTGCTTAGTACAGGGGAGTTAAACTAGATTCTTTCCTATGCTACATAAAGGTAGACTAGCCACCCAGTTTAAGTTTCTGAGAGAACTTTTCCCCTCCATATTTTTTCTGGGTTTTGTTTGTTTGTTTGTTGTTTGTTTGTTTGTTTTTCCAGGGAGGGTTGTGGAAAGCTGGGAAGAGAAATGCAGTTTAAAAAATGCTGGTTTAAACAGAGACTCATGACAACTCTGAAGCCAATATAATAAACCACACCAGAGTGCCCAGTAAGCAAGGAAGCACAGCTGGATGGATTTCAGGGGAGACAGGCTGCTTCTACAAATTATTTTCTATTTTATAGGTTGAATAAATTTATAGTATGTAAATTAAACATGACAATTACAATTTTTAAAAAAATTTGGAAAATATAAAAATGTTGAAGGCATGATGTCAAGAGACTGATGAAAATGCTTATGAAAACAATGAACATTTTCCTGCCTCGCACTCCTCTTGCCAAAACAAATGAACTGAAAATTCAGACCAAACAGCTCACTCCACTCTTCATTTGATTTTTGAAAAGCCAAAATAAGATGTCCTGTCCTCTTTTCTAGCAATATTTTTTTTTTCTGGTACTCTTGCATTCTCTTGAGTGTAATACAAACAAATCTGATTATCCTGGTTTCTGTAATTTTTTCCCAGATTTCTGTTACCTGCATCTTTTTTATCCACATGGCATATAGTTTGCAAGCTCCCTTGTTCTGCTAGTGTCCAATCTCTTGACTTACTGTTGTTCAGATTTTTGTTTCTTCAGAACACTTGAGGAGATGCACTGGATTGGCCACACCAAAGCCTGCTATCAAGTGGGACTTTTTGATTAATTTATGGCCAAGCTGCATAAAGATATTGCTGGAACTTTGGTAACAAAATCCACTGCTTCACTAAGCATTTTTAAAACAGCCAGTCATCAAGGTAGCTGAGCACTTAAACACATTTATACTTTTAAACATTTATTTAAAATGAAGTACATGCAAATACCTTTTATACTTCACAGTTTATAATGAAAAAAAAAAAAAACTTCAAAGTGAAGTAAAATAGGTCAAAAAAGGCTACAACTGAAGAAAAAGAAACTGTATATTGAGTAGAAAGCCTTTTCTCTGTTGACTGAATGCATATGTCTTAACTACAGCTGTAGCTAGCTCAGAAATGCATTTGCAAGTATACAGCATATGGTATGTAGGGCTGATGATAGACAGATTAGCACACTGTCAAGATTGAAGATGAGAGATTTTCTTTCACAGAGTGACAGAAGAAGGATTAACATACAGCAGGGAGCTAATGTCTCCTAATGAGCATAAAAGATTTGCAAAAACCCTTGAGCTGTGTGACTCATTGAAATCTCAGTTTACTATCTAAGAGGAAGAAAAATAGAAAAGAAACTGAAAATGTTTTTGGTGTTTCATTTTCAAATTGAGAAAATAAATAGATTTATTTTCGAGAAAGGAAAAAGAACATCTCTTTCACATGTTCATTTTCCCTTTAGATTTGGTTTGATATTTCTTACAAAATGGAAAGACATCAGAAAAAAAATGGAAACAGTAAAAGTTAATTTAAACAAAAATTTTAACTGTTTTAATCTGGAGATAAAAGGGAGAGGAAGAGCACAAAATCTCATGAAAGATAAATTGCAGAAGATTTCTATGATACTCAACAGTTTTTTGTTATGGTTTTTAGTTTCATGGTAAACTAAACTGACCCTTAAAATTTAGAATGCTCAGAAGAGAGAGAAAATACTCTGTAAAGCAAATTCCATGTCAGTTCTTTTATCAAAACTTCACTGTATGAATGGAAAGCTAACTGAGAGTTTGAGAGGCTTTAGCTTGCAATCCTGATAGCAACTGCATAGGATATGTAGTAAGAGACTACCTGAGATGGGTCAAACAAAAGGTATGATGGGGGGTAGCAGATATTTTCTTATTATTTCTTGTTTTCTTTCCTGCCAATGATGGAGTAAGAATATTAATTTAGAATAAGTCCTAAGATCTCTCTCTTTCACAGCTAAATCAGATTCAAAATGCCCACAATCAACACTTTCTTATTATCTTTTGAATTTTACATTTATGAAGACCTTTCTGAAGTAAAACAGCACAAGAATTTTTGTTTTTACTTTCTAGGTGTATGTAATATGTAAGGCCACTTATCTTAAGCCAATGTAATGCTCTGGCAGCAGCTGTTAAAAAGAGAAGTCACTACTTTTGTGAAATTTACTACTACATTCATCCAGTCTCATGGAATTGAGTTTCCTTTCTCCAAAGTTAGGCTGATTTTAGCTGAGTTTCTCCCCTGTCAAATGATTATTTTGGTCATTTCAATGAGTGAAGAAAAGTCTAGGCAAAAATATTAAGAGAAATACCTGGGTGAGAAAGCAAGAGTCTGCTATCTGTGCTTAGCATATGCTAGGGTGTCATGCCAATATGTATTTCAACAAGCAGCAAGTATTCCTTAGTAGGATATCATGAAAGTGTGCAGAGTTCTGCAGCTATTTTGATTGCATTATATCATATACATGTCCATTCCAGTAGCACATAATCTTGAAATGAAAAAGCTCCACAAGAAGTGTTTGAGGTTGAACAATTTTTGTGCAGAATAGGCTGGAAGAGCATAACCATGTTTTCATTATTATTGAGAGGGTGCTAGTTAGATTGTATGCTTTTCAGTGCAAAGGCAACTGCATTTTGCCTGCATGCTGCCATCTGCAACACCTCCATTTCAGATAGTCAATATCAGCAATTCACAGGTGTGCAAGTAAGCTGGCAAAATACACTTTGATCATTGTCAAGTCCTAGTGCTGTAGGAGTTTATGCTGCATAGTGCAGACTTCATGTCAGAAACTTTAATTTTATCTGCCAATACTAGTTTTGGTTTCAAAATTATATTTTCTCTTCAGAAATTCTGTTTCATTGTACCGATTTCCCCTTTCATAGATACTGTCCTCTATTACTTACTCTTGCTGGCACAAGATCCTATAAATCACTGAATCTTCCTATTCAGTACCCTCCTATTTTTTTTTTTTTTTTTTAATTTTTTTTTTTTTTTCCCTCAGTCCATCCCTCTAAGTAACATATTACAGCCTGTAAAGTATCCAGTTAAATCTCAAAGCAAAGCTTAGGCAACACAAAGTTCCCTGTAGCCCTTTGGAATACCTGCCATAAGTTTTCAATTAAGAAGAAATTTCAGGCAGATATCTTCTTAATGCAGTTTGCCTTTGTCAATGAGCTGAATAGGTATTACATGAGGCACTGGGGTTTTTTTTGTTGTTGGTGGTGGGGTTTTTTTGGGTTTTTGTTTGTTTGTTTGTTTGTTTAGTTACTATGTAAAGGGTGGTTCCAGTAACTGGCAAAGATGCAACAAAGGAGTGTGTGGAAAAAGAAGGGGATGATGCCATTGTAGGTTCCCAGTTTGCACTGTCAGACATAGCAAGCTCTGTGCCTCATCAGAATATGTATCAAAGAAAAAACATGAAGATATAAAGACTGCTGATTTTGAAACAGGGGCAATGTAAAAGTAGTTTAAAAAACTGTGCTTTGTACAGAAGCAATCCCAAAGAAGCATTTCTCTGTCTTGAAATGGAAGATTTCAAAATTTTGTAACATTTAATAAGTTTTTAACAAGCTAAAATTATGATGAGAAACATCATATATATGTGTATATATATGTGTATATATATATAAAATTACATGTGAGAAAAGCAATAAAATCCCTTTCTTTTTCCAGAAGGAGTAATAAAGGAGCATTGTTTGTGAGAAATATCTACTTTTCCTACCATGAATATGTGCTTACTTACACATATAATCAACTAGACAATGAAACTAGTTTTCTGACAACCAGTTGTGAAATTCTGATAAACTTAAATAACTAACTAAAGAAAATGTCTTTGATTTCAGTGTTCCAACTTAGATCTTTTCTGATTTGGGGGAGAATATAGTTTGCAGGTTTAGACAGCTCCATGATGTTCTCCAGTAAAAGTAACAACAATTTTCTCATGTAGAATAAGGAACATATTGCAGAGTTGGAGGCAAAGAAACGTCCCAGTTTTTACTTATTATCCAGCTCTTCACCCCAGGAAGTGCAACTTAATGTTATTTCTGCCTTCTGTTTAATTATCCTTGCTGTAGCTCATGAAACGAGGAGGAGTAACAATGTCACTTGAGGTCAGATATTTTGATTATTACTTTCAAATTGTATCACATTAAGTGGACAGAATATTGAAAAATATGGAAGATAATAATGCAAATCTGTTTAAATTTGACACAGGGGAGATATATCCAGTAGAAAAATTATGTTGTATTTCCTATTGAACAGAAAAGGAAAACATTTACAGCTGAAATTGGGTTATCCTGGAACATTTTCCCCCCCTACAGAAGGGTTACTCTATTTTCATGATTTTCTGTGTAATTTATTTAAACTGTGTATCTGTCAGCATTCTGTGTTCAATCAGATGGTCTTTTCTGTGCTGTTTCCCTTTATGAAATTACATATTTATTCAATGAAAATGATCCTACTTGAAAATGGCTTATTTAATTAGATGGTTTAGTTCCAATTTCAGATTTTATTCAGATTTTTTAATTTTTTTTTTATTCTCACTTGGTTTATATCTTTAATAGATTGTAATAGATTTTTGTGAAACGTACCTTTGATGCATTTTTCTTAACTGAAACAAACTTTATTTTGTTATCCTACTTCACTTTTTAATGTCATGTGAGTTTTTCACTTTCATTGATATTTGAAATAAGAAAAAAATCATGTTCCATATTGTATGTACTGTTCAGTGAATTTGGATTTTTCATATCAATAGTTATTGAATATGTATTTAATTTAGTGCATTAAATAGTCTTGAACTCAGAACTGGAATCTATCCCAAAAGATTTCTAGCAGGTGACTGACTTTTCCAGTGAGCTAAAACCTCAAACCTATTGTCTTCAGTTACTGGTCATGTGCATAGGGGAGCAGAGCAAAACACTTTCAGTCTTCCCACTCAGATGAGTTGTGCTTATTAGCATTTCGGAGAATTATTCCAGGAACTCTTTCTGGATATAAGCCAATATAATTTACATCTTATTAAAATCAACAAGGTGATGTCAGAGTAGCAAGCAAACTGTCCTTTAGATGATCTAAGCATCACATGCCTAGCAATTAGGGTGTTTACCCAAATGGGACAAAGTTTCACTAAAGATATTTCTTTCCTCTACAAATACGAGTCACAAATGTACAGAATATTTTTTATGGCTTTTTGTGAAATGAAGTTTTCTTCCTTACTATTTGTTCCAAGCTCAGAGCTGTCCCTGACAGAACTGAGTCCTGGAGCATTAAAGATAGAGCTTGAAATCCAGCACTGAAGTTTCCTCACCCTCTTAGACGTGCCTGAGTCTAGCAAGATATGTAAATATCTTTCCATATGTAGAGCCATACGTAAACTTCTCTACAGTCAAGGATAATAAAAGCATTGGGGAGTGCAGGAACCTTTAAAATTACTAAAGCATTCAATTTCTAAGTATGAAGAAAGTACATATATTTTTAACCATTACTTATTTTTTTATTGATGTCACTCTGTTCAGCATCCAGAGAAACCTGAAGTAGAATTAAATCTAAAATAAAGAATTTATTTTATTTCAGTCAAAATCATAGCTGTGTAACCAAGCTACAGATTTTAGTTGGATGCTTTTGTGAATTATGAAATATTCATCACTTCTTCAAAAGTTGTACATGGCTTAGAAAATATTATTAAATAAAATATACATCCTCTTCCTAACTGCATATTTGATACCTCTTTATATGCATTTCCACCTAGCATTGTCATTATTATTGTTCATTCCGTTTTAGCTGAGACTGCATGATTTTCTATTGTAGAGGTGATAGTAAGGATTTTATAAACATTTGCTTTTATACCAGTGTAAGTCATTGCTGCATACAAATCATGCTTCTGTTTTCTATTCCATGTGTCCCTTCTTAAAACACTGGCAAAAAGAAAGAAAATAAAAGTGGTTTGCAAAAAATATCATATTTGACAAATTAAAAATGCAGCATTCATTTATATTAATGAATTATGAGGGGAAACTTAAAAACAGAACTAAACAATTGTATTGGGGTTGTATGGCCAGGTTTTGGTAGTGGGGGGGCTACAGAGGCGGCTTCTGTGAGAAGCTGCCAGAAGATTCCACCACGTCCAGCAAAGCCAATGCCAGCTGGCTCCGGAAGATACCCACTGCTGCCAAAGCTGAGCCCATCAGAGATGGTGGTAAATGCCTCAGTGATAACATATTCAGGAAGGAAGGAAGGAAGGAAGGAAGGAAGGAAGGAAGGAAGGAAGGAAGAAAGAAAGAAAGAAAGAAAGAAAGAAAGAAAGAAAGAAAGAAAGAAAGAAAGAAAGAAAGAAAGAAAGAAAGAATTACTGTGCAGTTGCAATTGCAGACAGAGAAGAGAGAGCGTGAAAATATGTGAGAGGAGGAGCCCTGCACACACCAATGTCAGTGCAGAAGGAGGGGCAAGAGGTGCTCCAGCTTCCAGAGCTGAGATTCCCCTGCAGCCCGTGGTGCAACCCATGGTGAGGCAGCTGTGCCCCTGCAGCCCTTGGAGGTCCATGGGGATGCAGAGATCCACTCTCAGCCCATGGAGGAGACACACTGAAGCAGGTGGATTCCTGAGAGGAGGCTGTGACCCTGTAGGAGGCATGTGCTGGAGCAGGCTCCTGGCAGGGACCTACAGATCCATGGAGAGAGGATCCCACACTGGAGCAGATTTCCTGGTGGGACTTGTTACCCCATGGGGGACCCACACTGGAGCATGCTGTCTTTGAAGGACTGCACCCCATGGAAGAGTGACCCATGCCTCAGCAGCCTGTGGAGAACTGTAGCCCATGGGATGAACTCATGTTGCAATTCATGGAGAACTACGTCCCATGGAAGGGACCCCATGCTTGAGCAGGGGAAGGACTCCTCTCCTTGAGCAGTGTCAGGAACAAGGTGTGATGCAATAACCATAACCCCATTCCTTGTCTCCCTGTGCCATGGGCGGGGAGGAGGTACACCTAGAAAGGAGGAATGGGTGGGGGGAAGGTGTTTTTAACAGCTTATTTTATTTCTCATTATCCTGCTCTGGTTTTGTTAGCAATAAATTCAATTAATATCCCCAAGTTGAGTCTGTTTTGCTTGTGGCTATATTTGGTGAGTGATCTCTCCCAGTCCTTAACTCATGAACACTTCATTATATTTTCTCACCCCTGTCCATCTGTGGAGGGGAGTGAGAGAGAAGTTTTGGTCCGTTCCTGGCATCCAACCAGGGTAAACCCTCTGTATAAATAAACCCCCAAACTCTTAAAAAGAAACCAACATATTAATTTCAATATTTTCTCCTTGGTTAGGATTAAGTTCATCTAACTTTATCCTTTAGAAGTTAAATATTGGCTAAGAGGACCACTTAGTCTTCCTTTATATCTCAAAGATGCTTGCAGTTTCTGTAAGTTCTTGTCAGGTTTAAACAGAAAGATGGCTGCAGCAGTATTTTCTTCTCCCTACTTCTTCCAGTTGTAGACAATGCTAGTGGTTGCACATAACAATATTATCAAGAGAAAATAAAAGGAATTCTCAGCTTCTAAACCTGAAGAAACAAACATTTGGATTAAGTGAATGTTCATGGACACTGCAGAAATTCTTAAAGTAAAATGGACAAAGTGTCATCAAATGAGGTATTTACCACAGGAGGAAGTATGGCACCAGCAGCTGAGTAGCTGTAATCAAAGGAGCAGCTTGACACCCAGGCCTTAATTCAACAAATCCTCACTTCATGCTGCAATGTGAATACCAATACAAACCCAGGCTGCAAAGGTCTAGAAATCAACAGCTGTTTCAGAACATGTAAACAAAAACTAACAGTGTTCCAAAGCTGCAGTGAAGTAGCTCAAATTTGAAAATTACCATTGGCAGCTTTTCAACACAGATTCTTATGTCTGACTTTATGACTGAAAGCTTTTTGATAGTTCATGCACTTACAGTAACAACACATCTGCAGTTTTTGTCGAATTGCTGGAGATCTCAAGCAGAAAAAACAAATCTTACCTTCACAAGATACAGCAGTGAATCAACCCAAGAAGATCTAAACTGGATGAAAAAAAACATAAGAAAAAATATTTTTTTTTCTCACCAAAACAAAAATATCACAAGGATAAATATTGCCTTAATGTCATTCCTTAAAAATTCCTACTTTTGGCCTAGGTTACGAGAGAATGGGCAGTGCAATATTCTCATTATACGTGTTATGTTCATTTTTGCAGCGATGGAGTTTCAGCGAGATTTTCTCAGTATTAATCAAATATTAATTTTTCTTGTTTAAATTTCAAAGCAGCATGTGTATTTGAAAGCTAAACATAAACATCTGACTTTGTAGTCACTAAAATTCAATAATTGATTTTCTTCTAAGACAGAAAATTGCTAAAGAAGTCTTGTCCCTGACTTTTTATATCCGAAATCCCAATGGTGAAATTACTTGCTTCCAATACAGTTTAAAGCTACTGCTGGTTTACATAGCAGTGTTAAAGTAAGCACAGACCCTTTAAGAAAACTGAAAATCTCAACTGTATTGGAAAATGACCCAAACCATTGTTTGCCACAAGGCTGAGCTATTCTTAGGTAGATTCCTGTCCCCTCCCCTCTTGCTCTAGCTTCCCTTGCTGCCATTTTACAATAATACTATAATAATAATACTATAGTTCAGAATGCTGGGATATAATATTTTTGACAAGTACAGTTTGAACACAAACAAAATATTAGGCAGAGCCTGACATTTGAAATATGTGTGAATTTGAACCCTGCAGCTATAGATTGTCAGAAAAAATAGTTTAAAAAATTCTAGAATAGTTTTCCTTTAAGGATACCAAGTAGGATGTGATCCTACTGCATGCACTCACCTAAAAGTTTTACTCCTATGAAACAGAGAAGAAAACTGGAAACTTGAACAATCTGTGGGAAATCAGAATTTCCCTGGGATAGTCACTGTTTTTCAGAGGGGTGACGCACATTGCTGTTGCCTTTCAATCCCTCTTTTGACAAAGATCAGCTTCATAACACCTGATTTGGATAAAAAGATTTATCCAACAGAGGAATATTTTCTTTTATAGTGTATATTTTTCCAACTGGCATACCGTCAAGATATTCAAAGCCTGTCACAGCTGTGAATAGCCTGCCTGACTTTGCACTCATAGTTGTCACTATGAATTCAGCAACTGAAAAAGGGCACAGAGAATCTACACAGAATCCAGGTAACAGAAGAAGCAAACCCTTTTGAGGGTGACTGATCCCCAGGGATTTCTCTTCTGCCATTTTCATGTGTCTGTTTAAAAGCCTTGATTGCAAGCTATTTCCTAGTACCAGTCTGAACAGTAATCCGGGAAAACATCAGCAGGAGTTACTGGAGCTTTGTACAAAGTTTGAGGAGGGTGAATTATCAAACAGAAATATAAAGCAATAAGGCTTGAGTTCTTTCAAGAAGCACTGCTTCATATGAACAGTGAGAAATACAGAAAAATATTTACCAAGATTGTCTGAAAAACATTGGCGACTCCAGAAAGCAAGCTGTCTTTCTGAATAAAAGATCGAGTCATTAATGGAAAGAGTCGCCTTCAGCAAACTCTTTGCAGTAAATTGGTATGTCTTTTTTTTTTTTTTTTTNCGTACATCAATTCCCTTTGAAACTGAATTATATGAGGAATCAGGAATATCAGTGTAGAGGTTTGCCCATAATTCAATTTTGATATATTAGCTGTCAATGATATTATTCTGGGTTAGATCATTAGTACAAGTCTGCTCATCTAAAATATACTATGAAATATAAACCAGAAAACATTCAACCTTTTTTATTAATCCACAGTTCATATATTTGTTATTATTTTTTGTTTGCTTGCAATGATTTGGACATAAGTATTATTATTCTAGTTCTTACCAGGTAGTTTAGGACACAAAATGTAGCACAGCAAATCTAGAACCTCAGATTCTTACAGTCCTGAGGAGTGAGTGATATGAAGAAAAAGAAGAATTTTAAGAATATTCTTTATTTAATAGATTAAGTGCTCAGAAAATTTGAAAGTCAAACCCATTCAGCAATCAAGCCCCTCTACAGTGGAGTTCTTAAAGTGTATGAGTACCTGCTGCTTAGCGTATAAAAGAAAAAGGCAATATGATAGTGAAGTTACTGATGTACTTATGGAAAAAAATACAATACAGAGAAGCAATTCTAGAACAGATTTAAAGTACAAACTTCCAGCTGATGGGAGAGGCCAGTCATGTTCAGAGGCAAACCAAGAACTGGTGATTTACCATGGCCAAGAGAGATCATTCTTCTGTGAGCAGGCAAAGGTACAGAAAAAAGCTTCCTGAAAGGAAAAAATACCTGGGATTTATTGTGATAGGACAGTGTAAGGGGAGGAAAAGAATCTCGAAACAACCAACAACCGAATGTTCACAAAAAATGAACACATTCCACATTGTTAGGGAACCACTGATAGAGTAATGGATAGTCTTGCAAACTTGCTGTTGCAAAAACAGATCAAAGTTTTGGCCATTAAATCTAACAGCTGTGTGAGCTGATGGGTCTGTCTCACAGGTAAACCTTCAATTTTTTTTCTCTGCATTAATATAGAGAAACATTCTATTAAGTTCCAAATTTCAGTTAAATCTGAAAAATCATACTATTGTCTGAGAATGAAGTAGAAGTATAAAGTCCTGGAGAATGTGTTAGTGAAGGAAATGGGAAAAATGAATGCCTTTCTTTTAATGTTCTTTTCTTTTGACTCAATTTATTTCACTTTATGAAATGATATTTTTAGATGTAGATTAATTTCATTTGCAGACATATTAAATAGGTAACTGAGTGCCAAGATTAATTTCAACTTTCACACTGACTTGGAATTCAGTTCCTTTATTTCTGACACGTGAGTATGAGTTGAAAGGTGCTGCATAACAGAGGACATTTAATTTTCCTACAAAATATGAATCCTTTGATATACTACTGAGAATTTCAAACTTCAGGATCTTGAAGGCATCCCAAATTACCTGAAGGGCACATTTCAGGCTTATTATTGTAGCAAAGGGGAAGAACAGACAGCAGAGTAGGGAAAATAAAAGATGAAAGAATCTCATGGAGGTTGCTGACAGTTGTGAACATAAACCCTGGCTTAAAGTCAGATCACTGAACAAGTAAAGAAAAAAACCATGAAAAAAATAGAGTCCATCCTTAAACTATTCTGAGATTATAAGAAAATAAGAAATTTAGATATAAAATAAAGTACTATAATACAAATTCCTTGACCAGGATCCCATGCAGGGAGTTTTGTGCTATGGAATGACTGCTCCTTTATTCAAATCACACCCCCTGGGATGCGTAGCACCTTATGGGATAAGTAACCCATACTTATCCCTGCAGATGAGACTCCTTGAAGTAGTAGACACTGACGACAGTGATCATCTCCCCTCCATCCTGTTGCATTCCTGGACTCTCGCTGGGTGCTCTTCTGTGGAAGCACAAAGCTCCAAGCACACATTTAATCACACTCTCACTTTTGGATAGCTGAATTCTGCTTTCTGTGCATGGTGCTCTGCAAGACATAGGTTCTCCTTTGTTGGACACTGTTCTCTGCTTGTCCCATTCAGCTGTTTTCCAGATACCCCTGGGGATGTTCTGGGAATGTGATGAACTACAACTCCCTGGGTGCTGTCTTATGAGGGAGGGTAGGATATTCACCCAGGAGATTGAAGATGCATCAGATTGGAATAGACCATATCCCTAGAGAGACAAATGACACGGGTCTTACTGCAAAACAACAGAACCCTTCTCCTTTCTGCTGCATCTCAACAAGAGAGACCAACTCCCAAAACACTCTGAAAGACCAGCTGTAGGTTTGATTCTTGCCTACAGCAGTGACAAACTATATGTTTGACCATGCCGTCTTGGTGAGGGAGCTTGATCCCCAAGCATGTCACATGGAAAGGTTGAATGAGCCAACAGCTCTTGCTGTAAGTTATCACATTTATTCTGTGAAGTTACCGTTAATATACATTATAGACCTAGCATCTGACAAGAACAACATAATTGGTTTATCTCTCTCCCCAGAACATTTCAATAGTCCTAACTCACCACCGTAGACTTTACAGAAGTCTTCTTTACCAATTACAGGAGGAAAACAGGGTGGAAAGAGTGAGCTACTGTTGATGTCTGCTGTTCTTTCAGCACAGGGAAGTTGCTTAAGCTTAGCCTAGCTATTGGTTTCAGCTTAAAAATCCTACTTGGTGTTTCAGAAGAAAGCTTAAAAACTAGCAATCATAAATTTGTGTCATCTATTCAGCTATCCTCTCCTTTGGCTTCCACAAGAAGGCAAAATTTCGTGTGTAAGAGAAAACTTTTTCTGTCCAGGTGTGAATTAAAGTGGGGGAGGGGGGGAGGAAATAAAAAATTACTCCCTTCCTGACAATATTACAGAAGAAAAATCTACCGAAGCATGGGATTTCATTGTCCAAGAGTTATCAATAAAGACTGCCTTGGATCCTTAGTAACGAACTTTATGCTGAGTTTTACTAAAGGATGTTATTTATTCTTTCATCTGCTCCCTGTCTTTGAATCTCTTTCTCTCTGTGAATGGACTGTGAGTACACTATTCACTGCTGCAACCTGTGAAAAGAAATTCTATTATGAAATTTAAATCAATTACCTCTATCTATATAAGCCTCTCTGCTAATGTCAGAGAGTTGTCTTCTCTCAAGTCAATCACAGGTTTGGTAGATGGGAGAGAAGAGAAAGAACATTTACAAACATTCAAAAAAATGTTATCATCTCCATTGTGATATTCATGCAAATCACTCTGTGGCTGAACTGGCCATTTAACTTCCTTTAAGTTCTTTGTCTGGATTTCTTTCCCCACAGGAAATATGCTGACATCCATATTCTCCTTAGAATTTGTTAGATATTTATTGTGAAATTATTCAATTCCTTTCCAGACTGACTTCACTAAAGATCTAAGCAGAACATTCATAGACTTGTGACATTAAATCGGGACTACTGTTACAGGAGTGCAGAGAACATCACTGCACCATAATTCTTTAATAAGACACAGATGTATTTTGGAGTTTTTCAGATAAGTGTTACAATTTTGTTGCTCATTTAATATTGGAAGAATCAATGAAAAGCTGCCTACTAGAAGCTTGGAGAAAAGGTGTTAATTGAGATCAAAATCTTTGGCTGACCCCTCTTTCTGTGTGTTTGGGGAAAGCATAGCTTCTGCATGAAAAAGAAGTTTGTGATAAGGTATAAGTACTCTGACACTTTCTGATTTGCCCTTTTGTCCCCTACACAAATATACACACAGGGACAAACAGACTTCCTCTGCACAACCCCTGGCTGCTCCAAATTCTTATACTAAGTGGTTTCACAGTTCATGGCTTGTGCCTGCTTCATGCACATAGGTAGTTATAAAGTTAATAGAAGTGTCTTCAGCATTCTTTGTTTCTTAGCAGGACGTTTTTTCTTGAGAAGCAATATGTATGGCAGTATCTGGAGGGGGATGTTGTTTTCCTTTTATACACTTTTAAGTCTACATAAACTGATATTAGAGTGAATGTGTTTTATCTCTTTTTTGAGCAAGAAGGCCTCAGCAAGTTTTGAAATAATTTCTTTTCACTACTTTTTTTTGTTCTCTTTTAATTTTATTTGCACTTTTTGTTTCCTCTTTTTCCATTTTCTTCTGCCCTTCTCATAATTTTCTTTCTAATTGTTTTTAAAATGTCATGAGTTGCCTTCTAAAATTAATTGGTGCCCCACTGTTTCTCAGCTTTCCCGTTCTACTTATTTACAAGATTCATATTTCCACTTTCTCTCTTTGTTTTATCCCATGAAACAAATAGCTTATTTGTTATGACAAGTTTTCTTCTTTTTCTACAAGGCTTGGGGAACTTTGGCTAAATTTGTGTTATGATACTGTAGAACTTGGTTGGCTCAATGTGTCTTATGACTTTCTGAAGAGCAGTGCACACTGAATGTGCCTCCTGTTGTTGCTTACAAAGCAAAACAACAGTGCTAGGAGCCCGGATTTTACAAGACCAAAGAAAAACGGTTTGACATAATTCAGGAGCCAGATTTTTTTTTTTTCTTTTTTTCCCTTGAAAGTTTCAGAATCTGTATGGGTTCATTTTAAATTAAATACGCATTATTATCTATGAAGATTCTTTAAAAATATTTTCCTGAATATGCAGGGGGTGAATTCTTCCAAAAACTATGTCCATTAACACCACAAATGAAGTTTCATTTTCTCCACTACACTTCCCTCAAAGTCCATATATCTGCAAGTCTTTAGGAAGTGATTTATTTGCACTTAACAGTGTGTCTGTAAAAGCAAGCCACACATTATACAATTCACAAAAAAAGTAGTGCAAGAGTCAACAGGGACTGTGTCTTTAGAGATGTAATATAGAAAGGTGGAATGGTGATGTTCAAAGAGTAGAACTCTTTGAATAAAAAAAAAATGTACCACCAGTTAATTTTATTTTTTCTTTAAAGCTGCTATAATGTTGCTTTTAGACATACTTATTTCCTGAGTTTAGTTCACTAAATCTGTATTTGTGGTACTTATTTTTGTACGGATGCTACAGACTGTTGTATAGATGGTTCCAGGTGTAGCTGAGAAGACTAAAACTACACAGAATCTAGTTTTCCTTTTTGGTGGAATATATAATGTGTGAGACTATACAAAATCTCTGCACAGCTGAGGTCTGAACATTTTCTGGTTTGGACTATGCTGAGGAATTGCAAGGCTGTACAGAGAATTTGTTAGGTCTCAGCTCAGCTGTGTCCATTTCAGAACAGTAAGTGGACACACTCTCCTGTCGAGGTAGCCATCACTGCTAGCATGTTACAAAAAGCCCCTTATCTGCTGCTGAGGGTGGGGATGAAATGTCCTATGGCTGCAGCATCCTACTGCGG